>RJWJ010008686.1:0-52568 GCA_004363605.1 Indri indri
TGTTATTTGCATCTTTCCTCTTCTATTTTCCGTCTCTCTGCCTTTTTGCTCCACTTTCTAGAATATGTCAACTTTTCTTCCTACCATCCTATTGAATTTTTCATTTCTGCTACTAGGTTGTTAATTTCTAAGAGCCATTTTTTTTTTGTTTCCTAAATGCTTTGTGTCATTGTGTCTCTGAAATAAAAAGATATCTTCTCTAATGTCTCTGAGGCTATTAATGAAGTTTTCTTTTTCCTGCATAGTTTTTATGTCCAATTAGATTTTTTTCCTGTTGGTTTATTTTGCCACTGTCTTTTATATTATAGGCATTCCTTACACATCTAAGAATCTTTGGTTGTCTGCTCCTATTTAAGAAATTTAAGGCTGCTGATTAGAACTCCGAGTGCGCAGCAGGACTTTGGGACCCCAGGCTCCCCTGTGGGCTGATCTGGGTCTGCTGAGCAACTTCCAATTCCAGTCTCTTAGATTTTCCTATCCAGGTGGGTCTAAGTCCTGGAGAACAGTCTTGTTCTCTCTGGACAAAGGCCTGGCTGCCAGCATTCCGGGGGCAGGGAGGGGAGGCAGGCTGGTGAGCCCAGCACGCAGTATGCCAGAATTCACTTGCTCCCTGTTTTCAGTACTGAGTCTGGCCCTCAGCTGTGCCCCCAAGTCCAGAGATCCTCTCTTTTAACCTCTCCAGTCACAGGCCTGGCTTTGCCAGGGTGTGGGGAGGGCAGTTCTGGTGGTGCTGTGCAAGTGAGGGGATCCAACTGCCTCTTGGGCAGACTTTCCAGCAGTCCTCTTCACGTTGGCCTCCCACCTCGACTTCTAGAGCCAATTCCTGAGCCTTTGGAGGACGTCACGGTGTAAACCGAGTGATTTTCAGCTTTCCGTTCTGTTAGCTCAGGATGCTGAGTTCCCGGGGCTAGCAAGTCACGTAACACTCACCACATGTTTCTAGCTTCTAGAATTTTGTTGCTGTTGCTCCTTTCCCATTCTCCCGATTCTTGTGAATTCATGCCTTTTAAAAATACTTTTATTATTACTTAATGGGGTTTTGAGAGGAAGCAAAAAAGTAGATAGATGTTCAATCCTTCATTTTTACCTGGAAATCTGAGAATCAGAATTTACTCTATTCTCATAATCTCAGAAAAACAAAACAAAAAATACCCTTCACCTAAACATCTAGGGAATATCAGGTGTTTTCCCTTCTGTTATCTTGTTTAATTTTGACAACCACCATGAATGGTAACGTTGAGTATCACCATTTTACAGATGAAAAACCTGAAGCTCAGAGACCCCTTTGAGTGAGTATCCACAGACCTGGGAAGCAAATTGGTCTTCTGCTTCCAAGTCTGGTTCTTCTGGTTCTTCTGGTACATCCCAGGCACCTCACTCTACTCTAGAACTCTGGCCAGGTTGCCAAGGCAGGGCCCAGGACCTCACAACAGCTTAGGCCCTCAAACTGTCTCCATCAAATGTGTGACCATGCCATATGTGACATGAGAAACCAAGTGCACAGAGTAGCTGACAGCTGGCAGGCTCCTGAGCCCTCTTGGGCTCAGTCTGCTCTGCTGCTGCAGGAGCTCCCCTGGGGGAGGGGTGACTGTTCTGCAGCAGACAAGTGTCTCCTTGGCTCCCTCCTCCCCAGAGTTGACTGCAGGGGTGAAGAGAAGTTTAGCTGGGGAATGAGTAGCAACTTCAGGGACAAATAAAATATTAAGAATTAAGAGAGAGAGAGAGAGAGAGAGACAGAAATAGATTAGTGGTTACTTAGGGCTGGGTGGGAAATGAGGAGTGACCACTTAATGGGTATGGGGTTTCTCTTTGGGGTGATGAAAATGTGCTAAACTTAGATAGTGGTAATGACTCATGACTCGTGAATACACTAAAAACCACTGAATTGTGCACTTTAAATGGGTAAGTTGTATGGTACATGAATTACATCTCAATAAAGCTGTTATATTAAAAAACTATCAGAGGCCGGGCGTGGTGGCTCACGTCTGTAATCCTAGCACTCTGGGAGGCTGAGGCGGGAGGACTGCTTGAGCTCAGGAGTTGGAGACCAGCATGAGCAAGAGTGAGACCCCGTCTCTACCAAAAAATATAAAAATTAGCCGGTTGTGGTGGTGCACACCTGTGGTTCTAGCTACTCAGGAGGTGGAGACAGGAGGATCACTTGAGCCCAGGCGTTTGAGGTTGCTGTGAGTTAGGCTGATGCCACAGCACTCTACCCAAGGGCAACAGAATGAGACTCTATCTCAAAAAAAAAAAAAAAGTATCACAAAGAAACTTCCTAATGCTAATAAGGCTGACCTATACAAACATGAGATGATCTCTGAGCCATCTTCCTTGCCCATCCAGAAAAATTCAGGACCTCTGATTTACCTTAACCAAGTTTGTCTCCCCAGGGAACCAGAGAGCCTTAGTGGGGGGAATAGCATCAGATTAAAAATTATGCTGGCTAGAGGATGGCACAAAGAAGGCAAAAATGTAGATGGTAATATTGATGCTGAGGATTAAAAACCAACCCAGAGCACGTGAGTTCTGTAGATGAAAGGCACTAGATTAGGAATAAAAAGTAAACATAAGCAATAAACTAAGGATTTTATTATTTCAGTTTCAAATTTCCTATTTTTACTTTGGCTTGTTGGGGTATCTGCAAAATTCCCTTTTCCTCAATAATTTTTCTTCCTTTTTTTTTTTAAAAAAAAAATCCCTAAAATAGGGATGATAATGACCGCTTCCACGCAAGTGAAAGTTCTTCACAAAGAGACTACTGCCTCGAGCTCTGAGCATGGATGTGGAGGACCCGACCTCAGCAGACGAGCAGTTCCTGCAGCTCACATTGGAGGCCTGGAGCAGTGGGCTGGCTCTGAGGCTGGCAGAAGCCTCATTTGCTGCCACCACGGAGGGCCCCTGAGCCTGGCCCCAGCCTCCTCTGCCTCCCGGGGAACTTACTTGACCAGTCTCAGTGTGTCCTTTCGGATGTTGATCAGGCTTCTGAGAGTCTTCACGGGTTCTTGGGGAGGTGGGGCAGCATAAGGAAACTGTCAGAAACAAAGGAAAAGGCAGATTGTGTATAAAGATCTGTAACTGTGGCTTTATGATTGACAAAGAATAGCACTGGGAGGTGAGGTGGGAAGGCACCACTCTCCTAACTAAGTGAGGAAAATGAGATTCCGACATACTCAATCAACCTGCTCAAGGTCACAGCTAGTGGGAAAACTGGGATTCAATTCAGAGTCAAAAGAGCTCGATTTATCTGCCTTTTCCATTATATGAAGATTATTTGGGTCGGGTGTTCAAACTTGGAGAACTAATCAAAAACACTGAAAAACACCAAGGACACACTGTGGCCCAGTTAATCACAAAAGGCTTTTCCATCTGACCTTAGACGACAGGGAGCCAGACCTGCAAGCCCTTTCCTTCAGAGAAGCCATATGGTATCCTAGGAATTTAGAGACTGCAAATAAAAGAGAACCCCATCATGTGTACAGAGCTGACGCTTGCAAACAGTGAAGAACAAATTTCCCCTGCAGCTGATCATATAAAGCAGAGTTCTTTAACATATGAGCCAAGAGTTATTTTGGGGTCATCAGAGGTTTATAGCTTTCATCATTCGAACCATAGACTTTTTATCTCTCTTTTCTCATTTAGACCTTTGGATTTAGAGTTCTGAGCTGATGATAATGAACACACAAAGAATGGGAAATAGTGGAACATCTCATTGGGAATTGTTTTCAGAAGATCAAGAATGATTTAAAATGTTCCCAATATCTTATAATGTTATTTGGGCAATAAAATTTTTTACATATAAGTCCTAGAAAACCTACTGATCTTTGTAGCTCTGCAAAACTGGTTCTCTTAGCTCAAGATGAGTCTACTTCTGTAGTGCTGGTATCAGAAAACAGGACAACCATGTTATAATCTAATTGTGCCTTCACAGATTTTTATTGAATGTAGTTATTTTACTTGGGAAACAATTTAACTATGGTACATCTGATTTATGTTCAGTATGATTGCTGATAATTCACATGTATGAATGTGACCCTTAAGAAAATACATTCAATCTAAATTATTCTCATTTGGATTACCTACTTTGTGGGCATTAAATAGGAACAGTTTACTTGTTTACTGATACATTAAACATATATTCTTTTAAAAATTATAGTTGCTTTTTCTAATTACAAAGCAATACATGTTTAAGCAGAAAACTTGAAAAACAGAAAAGTATGAAACTAGCCATAATTACAACACTCAGCAGCACCAAAGTTAACACAGCAGAATGTGTCTGTCTTTGCAGACAGGAATCTATCTATTTATCTATCTATATATTAGCCATCTCTATATCTATGTACTGTTTCAAACTATACATACTATTTTATAGTCTCTTTTTCACTTAGATGTGGTAAACATTTTTAAAGTCTATAATTTTAACAAAATGTAGAGCTAACAGCATACTTTATTTAATCAGTCCTGTATTACTCAATGTTTTAAGTTGGTTTTACTTTTTTTTGCTGATATAAATGTTGTGGTGAATATAATTGTCCCTACATTTATGCATGCTTCTTTGATTATTTCCTCAGGACAAATTCCTAGAAGTGGAATTACTGGATCAAAGAGTAAGCATATTTTTAAGACTTTTAAAATATTTTGCCAAATTATTCTCCACAAAGCTGACTCCAACTTCGCCCTCCTGCGAACAGTGCCTCAGGAGGCCTTGATGTAGGAATACTGAAGTTCTAGTTCAGATCCCATCTGGGGCCCATTTCTCCTCCCCCCAACTTTCCAAGGCTGTCCTACTAAAGGAATTTAAAACAATTTTAAAATAAGCTTAAGCAAAATGTAATTAGGCAGGAAAATCCAACACAAATGCAAGTCTATTCTAAAGCCAAAATAAATGACTTTGGGATTAAAATTTTTTTCTGGAGTAGCAAAGTTAATCATTTTCACTTGTACAGGTACTTGGGAGTTACACATAACTCCCACCTGCATTAAAAAAAAAAAAATGGGTTCTTTTCCTCACTCTTTACCCTTTTACCCCAAAAGAAAAACAAAAGGGAAGGGAAAACAAAAACAAAAACAAAAAATCTAGCACTCTGCATCCTCCATCTTGAATATTACATTTGATGATATTTACGGCGATGAGATACAAGTTACTCAGCTCTCAAGGAACGGTATGAATGAGATCAATTGTTAATAAATCCACTCCTACACTTTAGGCTCTCCCTACACACACACACACACACACACACGCACACACACACACAGAAAAGAAAACAACTGAAAATCTGTTCAGGAGAACCCAATCTTGTTCAGGGGCTCCTACCTACCAAAGCTCTGTCTTGGTAGCCTTTCGTTCACGCAATCAGTTCTATATGCAACACTCAGTGCTAGGTATAAGGAGAAATTTAAAATGGAAAAGATAAGGTCCTGCTCTTTCAGGAAACTGCATTATAAGGCAGATGCCATAGTTACACAAATAACTGTAATATTAGAGAGAGAGAGGTGTAATATTAGAGAGAGAGTTTTGTGGCATTTTTTAATGCCACAAAAAAGGCAAAAATAGAGGAAGTGATCACTTCTGGCTGAGATAATCTGGAAGGCTTCATGGAGGAGGTGGTATTTGATCTGGGATCTTGAAGGATAAATGTTATTTGTAAATTCAGAGATGACAGAGAAGATAAAGGGAACAGTAGGATCACAGACAAATTGAAGAAAATATTTTTCTGCTTTTAGAGTTGTCTCCCCTTCCTCTCTAAATCGATTTAGCCTACCATTACCCTCTAAGCTTCTTAGTGATCTTCTTGTCTAAAATTACCATTTATTGAGTGCTTACTATGTGTTAGGCACTATGCTAAGCCCTTTACATATATTATCTCATTTAATCTTTGGAACAATCCTGTGACATAGATATGGTTGGTTCCATTTTTTCAGATAAGGAAATGGAGGTAGAAAAGAGGTTCGATAACTTCCCCAAAGTCCCCCAAGTTTTAAGGAGCATAGTTGAGGTTTGAACACATTCTACATCCAGCTTTCCCTAAGATGCTGCTTCTTAATCTGGAGATGAGGTTTCCAAGGATTAAAGTGCTGCTTATTAAAAGATATGAAAACACAAATTCATTTATTTGCTCATTCTTTTTTTATCACGACACTGATAAACTTTTTTGCTTAGCTACACAGTCTCCTTAATACATGCACCATTACTGAGTTACATTTAAGACAAAAGAATTATCTCATTTCAATTTAAAAGCAGAGATTTCACTCATATGCTAACAGATAAGTGTGAAATGAAAGCAAACTAATATTTTCTTGGGACTGAGGAAGATGAGCTCAGGACAGATTCAGGTCCAAGCACTTTTCTGCAGTAATTACTGCAAGAGTCCACAGTGCTCAGCATTAGTAATCATTTTCTCAGTTCATATCCAAAGAGAACTTTTTTCCCTACAGTCTTAAAAGTGTAATTTTCTCAGCCCTAGGCCTAGTGAGTTAGGGAGTGAATGGTGACGAGCAAGATCAGATAGAGTCTTTTCTCTCTGATGCAAGCACTCTGGCACACCTGGGCCAGTAAATGGGCAGAAGCACCCTCTTCTATCTTGCACACAAAACACCCAGGTCCACAGGCAGATGGAGACTGAGGAGCCTTCTGACTTCTTGCCTCAAACTCAATATAGACTTATGGAATGCCTTCCTGTTTCTCAGGAGTCATTCTAGAATAAATAAACTCTGAACAGCCTTAGGATAACTAAATGCAGCTTCTAGAATTCCATTTCACTTTTCATAATGAAAACAAGCTTCAGATCAAGACTAATGAACAAAGAATGAAATTGATCTCCCCAGGGATTTGTGGACCAAACCTTATGGGTGAGCACCTTTACAACAGAGAAGGCTCAGGTCCCCCCAGTCTATTTATCTAACCAGAAAATTCTGCCAAAAGAAAGCCCTTGTAATGGGGTAAACTTGAGTAACTTGCAATTACAGCTTGCCCTACAATGAGAAAATAGAATGTAGGGAAATGTTTACCTGAGTATCTGCCAGGCATCATGGTAGGTTCTTTAGATATTAATATATATATATATATTTTTCCATTTTACTTTATTTTAAAAAATTGTGGTAAAATACACATAACATGAAATTTGTCATCTTAACCATTTTTGAGTGTATAGTAGCATTAAGTAACATTCACATTATTATATAATCATCACCACCATCCTACTCCAGTTTAGATATACTCTTTGTTTTACGTTTTATAGAGACAGGGTCTCACTCTGTGGCCTGGGCTAGAGTGCAGTGGCAGGATCATAGCTCACTGTAACCTCCAACTCCTGGGCTCAAGCAATCCTCCTGCCTTACCCTTCCAAGCAGCTAGAACTACAGGCTCATGCCACCACACCCGGGCTAATTTTTTTTAAATGTTTTGTAGACACAGGGTCTCGCTGTGTTGCCCGGCGGCTTTCAAATTCCTGGGCTCAAGTGATCCTCCTACCTCGGCCTCCCAAAGTGCTAGGATTACAGGTAAGAGTGACTGTGCCTGGCCTTTGAATATAATCTTATTTCATATACTCAACACGAGTGTGTCTGCAACTCCCACCAGACTGTAAGCTCCTGGAGTAAAGTCTGACACGCAAGGGCAACTCAAAAATATGGTGACTGGCCGGGCACAGTGGCTCACACCTGTAATCCTAGCACTCTGGGAGGCCGAGGTGGGCGGATTGTTTGAGCTCAGGAGTTCGAGACCAGCCTGAGCAAGAGCGAGACCCCGTCTCTACAAAAAAAAAAAATAGAAAGAAATTATCTGGACAACTAAAAATATAGAGAAAAAATTAGCCAAGCATGGTGGTGCATGCCTGTAGTCCCACCTACTCGAGAGGCTGAGGCAGTAGAATCGCTTGAGCTCAGGAGTTTGAGGTTGCTTTGAGCTAGGCTGACGCCACGGCACTCACTCTAGCCAGGGCAACAGAGTGAGACTCTGTCTCAAAAAAAAAAAAAAAAAGAAAAAAAAAGTGGTGACTGACTGAAGAAAAGGAGAATGTCAGTTAAAAAGATATTCTGGGCTGGGCGTGGTGGCTCACGCCTGTAATCCTAGCACTCTGGGAGGCCGAGGCAGGTGGATTGTTTGAGCTCAGGAGTTCGAGACCAGCCTGAGCAAGAGTGAGACCCCATCTTTACTAAAAATAGAAAGAAATTAGCTGGACAACTAAAAATATATAGAAAAAATTAGCGGGGCATGGCGGTACATGTTTGTAGTTCCAGCTACTCGGGAGGCTGAGGCAGAAGGATTGCTTGAGCCCAGGAGTTTGAGGTTGCTGTGAGCTCGGCTGACGCCAGGGCACTCTAGCCTGGGCACCAGAGCGAGACTCTGTCTCAAAAAAAAGATACTCTGCAGATAAAGAAACTAAGACTCAAAACATTCATATAACTATCCAAGGTCTCAGGGCTAATGAGTAGCAGAAGCACAATTTGAACACAGCTATGCCTGACTCTAAAGGCCACACTTTGTCTATTACAGTTGCCCCTGCTACTGCAGGGCAAGTCTACAGGCTGTTCTGATCCTAGGAGTGTTTCAGGAATCTGAGTGTGGTGTAGGGCGTTCGAAAGTTATACCACCACTGCAAACAGTACTGAATTCTGTTCAGGTTCTGGAAGCTAGTTACAACTCTCCAGATTTAAAAAAAACAAACAAACTCTCCGGATTACAACCATATACTTAGCGAGCAGTACGTACAAAAGCACACCTAATGCCACAGTCCTTTCAAATTTTAACAGGAGCATCTAAGGTCTTCTCAGAGAAAAGGTGTCTTGGAGCACCGCTGACAGAATCCTTTTGTCTGTAATATCTAACAGCTCATGCAGAAGATACAAACGTACATCTAGTGCAAGGCAGTGCCCAAGAATATTGCCAGCAGCTGTGGCAGCAGTGGGTACCTCTCACTGCTCACCTGCCGCCTTAGATGCTCAAAGGCGTGTACTGACAGACACTTCTACAGCACAGTGATTTCTCCTCTAAATTATTTTCAAAGAACATTTACCCGTTTGTCCTGCACTCTGACTATGTCCTGAACGCTGAACTAGGCCTGGGTACAGTGATGAGCCAAGCAAACCTGTCTTGGTTTCTGTCTGTAAAGGGACCATGACAAAGCTCGCAGCTGGTGCACTGAACACCCGGTTACATCCTCCTCCCTGGACTGTTCTGCTTGCGTCTGTCCTGAAATAGGCCCAAATCTGAGGACAATTTAAATCCCAAACACCTCAAGCCCAGACTGGGAGTACAGTTTGGGCTTAGCCAGAAGACCTCTTTCAGTGGGCCCCGGGGCCTGCCAGGCAAGGCCGCTGAGCAAGCTCTTCTGCGGCCTTTTACCCCAGTGCTCGCGGCTTCCTCTTACACGCACCTCACACCGGCGAAGTGCCACCTGGCGACCAAAGATGAAACTGCCAGATTAGACCCTCACCTGAAAGGAAGGGTGCACATGTGCTCACATTGTGTGTGTCTGTACATGTACGCATCAACCATCTGTCCTGGGCTTGTTTTTTTACCTTTCTGATTTCAAATACTTTGCTAAACTACCTCTATGGCTGCACTCATTTTTATTGTTGAAAATTTGGTCACAGTGCATGTGAGATAATAGAATATCTTACTCCATCTGTAAATTATTAGGCAAGTCCCAGTAGTCTATAAAAAAGACGAATCCAGTCATAAAAATAAATCATTAACTTCAATAAAAATATTTTCAAAAAGTATATAATTTCCCCTCATTTGCTATTAGATGTAGGCCTGATCATATGCATACAGCATAAATACGTGAAAACTATGACATTATCCCTGCCAATTCTCAGATAAAGTACTGACATTGGTACTTCCATTGGTTAGTGTGTGTGTGTTTTCTTTCTCCAACTATTTCATATTAGTCATAATGCTCTGGCTTTTCTTCAGTTAATATAAACCATTCAAATAAGAACTTCTTGTCCACCTACCCAATACTTCCTTGGGAGACAGGCCGGCATTATTAAAAATACTTAACAACTTGGGTGACTCTAGGAAGAATGAAAGGTCTCAGGATGAGGCACCAAGAAGGTATCTGAAGTTTGTCTGTGATCACACAGAGGAGCAGTGACAGCGTCTACATTTGATTCTCTGTCTACTACGTATCTGGTTAACCTCTAACCCAGCGATACTCAAACTTGAGATGGGCCAAGAATCACATGGGGGTGCTTTTAAACACTGCCAATCCCAGGGCCCTGCTGCTAGAACACTGATTTAGCTGGTTTGGGCTAGGGACTAGGAATCTGTATTTTAATAAACATCCCAGCTGACTCTCATGCAGGTGGGCCAGAGACTACACTGAATGAAAAAAATGCTGTTTTTCTGCACTTGATAATATTTCATTATATCCCCAAATAAATTTACATAAAGCTCCTTTTTTTAGGTTAAAAAATGTTTTCTCAGCTAAAAAAGTAATATGTGTCTCTTATGAAAAAGTCTAATTTTTACAGAAATAGAGAAGGTACAAAATAAAATTTGTCCAGAATCCTATCCTAAGGACATTATAACATATACATTTTAAAATTTAATTTTTAGTATTTTTGCAAAAACGGGATCATACTGTGTATACTGTTTTACACGGCTTCTTTCTCTCTCACTTAATAGTGCATTTGTCCTATAAGCTCAACTTCGTTATTTTTAAAAACTTCTTTTTACCCTTAGCCCAACTACTCCCAATGTTTATACCTTACATAAACATAGAACAATTATTGAAAGCAGAAAATTAACACTGATTCAGTCCTATTAATTAATCTATAGATTCTATTCAAATTTCACCAGTTTTTCCTACTAATGTCATTTTTCTGGTCCAGGATCCATGACAGAAACCCCACATTACATTTTTTCTTAACTTTGTGTAATCAAGATTTTCCAACACACAGAAAAGTTTAAAGAATTTTACAGCAATTACCAGAATACCACCTAGATTCTACCATTAACAATGTACTGATATTTATTTTTATCACATTATCTATCTATCTAGTCATCTTTTTTTCATGCATTTCAAAGTAGATTGCAGACATCATTACACTTGTGAAAGCTATCTGAAATATTAAAAGCTCTTTCTGGCTGGGCGTGGTGGCTCACGCCTGTAATCCTAGCTTTCTGGGAGGCCGAGGTGGGAGCATAGCTGCAGCTCAGGGGTTCGACAACAGCCTGAGGACAGTGAGACCCCGTCTCTATCCCTAGAAACAAGAAACAAAAAAAAAAAAGACAAAAAAATATATATATACAAAACCAACTAAAAGCTTTCTTTATCTCTCTGAGGTGGTCCTTTCTTATTATTTTTTTGGAGACAAAGTCTCACTCTGTCACCCAGGGTAGAGAGCAGTAGCTTGATTACAGCTCACTGCAGCCTCAAACTCCCAGCCACTTGAGATCCTCCCACTGCAGCCTCCCAGAGTGCTGGGACTACAGGTGTGGGCCACTCTGCCTGTCCCGAGGCTGTCCTCTCTGACCACCTTCTGAGCTTTCTGTTTAATAAATTCCCACGATGCATTTAGTGGCCTCGTCCCTTTGT
Source organism: Indri indri (assembly GCA_004363605.1). Lineage (NCBI taxonomy): Eukaryota > Metazoa > Chordata > Mammalia > Primates > Indriidae > Indri > Indri indri. The sequence goes on from RJWJ010008686.1 coordinate 11,544, forward strand.
AATCTCCTCCAATCAGTGACAGTTCCTCAGGTTTGGGTTTTGCTTTTTTTTTTTCTAATAATCTTGGTATTTTGACTGGCTAGTTGTTTTGTAGAATGTCTCTCAATCAAATCAGTGTGTCTGCCTGATGTTTTCACACGACTAGACTGAGCTTATGCATGTTTGCCAAGACTCCCACGGAAGTGATGCTCTCTTTATTGCACCACATCAGGATTGGGACACGGTGTGGACATGACTCTATGGGGGTGGTGAGCTTTGATTACTTGGTGAAGGGGGGAGTGTCAGGTTTCTCCACTGAACAGTTAACATTTTGCTTTCTGTAATTAACAAGCATCTTGTGGGGAGAAACTCTGAGATTATACGAATATCCTGTTTATCACCATACTTTTGCCAACTAATTTTAGCATCCACTGATAGTTCTTGCCTGTAATGATAATCACTGGGGAGTTTGCCTGCTGGTGATTTTCTATTTCCATCATTCCTCCTACATTTATTAACTGGAATTCTACTGTGAGGAGGAGCTGTCCCTTCTCCCTCATTCATTTACTCAATTATTTATTTATAAATTATGTTCCATTTATTTATATAACATATTTATTTTTTACTTAGGTAAGAACAAAAAATGCTGAAATGCCAAAAATCTGCTTCCAAAGAGAAAGGAAATCATTTTAGACAATTTGTAATTAAATGAGAAAAGTACTCATTTTATACATTGGGCAGACATGTAATATTTGTGCCAAAGAACCAAATAATAGTTACTATGGAAACCTGTGTCTGGGGTCATATCAATAACTCATTTACGGCACTACATAAACCCTTTCTTTTATAGTTTTTAGGGCTTTTATGTTTAAATTCTGGTTCACTTTTATTTGATGCCTCGTTATTTTCTCAGCTTTCTCTACTTTCCCTCTTCTCAGATGTGTAACGTGTCCGTGGCTTACTGGTGGATATTTTTAGACTGGTGATGCTTTAGAACATTTTCTTACATCAGTGTCAGGGAAGAACAGTTTAGTCTCCACTTGAATGCTGCAAAGTGAATACAAATTTGCCTATTTAACCAGACACAGCCCTGAGACAGACTGTAGTGTGCACATTGTAGACCAGAATGACAATGATCTATATTAACTGCAGTAAAACCTCTTTTCACCAATTTTTCACCCAGTCCTCATGGGGAGGCAATCAGCAGTTTAGAAAGACTGGTAATGACAAAGCTGATTAGATGCAGTACATTCTTTTCATGCAAATCAAAGACATGAGGAAGACAACATGAGATGTCACAAGATGACCTTGAACACAAAAATGCCTTGTGTTCAGATGTGGCTACTAAAGAAATCAATCCAAGAGAGCAGTCTATTTAGTTATTTATTTACTTTAGAGACAGGGTCTCACTCTGTCACCCAGGCTGGAGTGCAATGGCACCATCATAGCTCACTGTAACCTCCAATTCCTGAGCTCAAGAGATCCTCCCGCCTCAGCCTCTCAAGTAGCTGGGATTACAGGTGCACACCACCATGCCCAGCTAATTTTTAAATTTTTTGTAGAGATGGGGTCTTGCTACGTTGCTCAGGCTGCTCTTGAACTCCCAGTCTCAAGTGATCCTCTTACCTCAGCCTCCCAAAGTGCTGGGATTACAGGCATGAGCCACTGCACCGCCAGCAGTCTGTTTATAGTCTGTTAACTCCTCTGCTAGGTCTCTTGGCAGGAAGTGCACAGGACCAATGTCATGGCTATATGACATCACACCTAATGTTGACCTTTTCCAAAATATTTAATTAAGCAATTGCCCAATTAACCAATTCTCTCTATTCACCTTCACAGAAAAGAAGAGTATGAAAAAACTACCTCAGAGTAAAGCACACATCATAAAATTGCACAGATCTTGGTTAATGACCATGACAGACCAATTTTTTCTCCTTATGGTTTAGGTCTCGACTCATCCTTTGGGAGTACAGAGACCAACCAATATGATTAGTACCATTCTGACATCAGATGCACCTACATGGCTATGTGAACTGCTTACACAATTAACAAAATCTAGTCAATTTCTAGGCCCCCATAGAAAGGAAGCCTCCCTTCCCAGCAAACTAAAACATTCTACTTAAGCATACTGTGCTTCTAAAATAAAATTACCTCTATGAAGATGAGCTGTTTTTAGATGCAGAGGATTTTGCCTAACACCAGCTAATTAAGTAGAGTTAAAAAGGGAAAGGAGTGCTTTTAGTAAAACAGATACAGTCATCTTTTCCCTCCAGAGAATTGGTAAATAATGACTAAGGGTCAGAGACTACTCCTTTCAGGCAAGCAGCCCATTCTCGATGTCTCACTTCCAGATTTCATCTGGTCCAGAGACTCAGCTCACAAGTAAGAATCCACTATTAAGCAAGAGATTTTGAGATACCTTGACGCTGTCTGTGAAGAATATGCTCAGAGAGGCAAGCACCAATATCAGTCAAAATAGGTATTTAAAAATATTCAACATGTTTTTTTCCCAAAGAAGCATTTGAATGTTCTAATGCCACCAAGTATTAGTTTCCATATATTTTAAAACAGAGGCATTTTCAACAGGTCAGTTACTAAGAAGGGCAAAAGGACCAGAATCTTCCCCATTCCACATTTCGAAAGCAAAAAATAAAAAACTGTAAGCTGGTCTTTAGATTGAAAAACTCCAAGCTGTCCTGTGTCCTGTTAAAATACATGGACTCTAAAACTATCTATGTAAGATCCAAGATTAATCGCAAGAGTAGCCAAGTCTCCTTCTCTCACACTCCTGGAGGGAAAATATGCTCTGAAGTCTATTAGGCTATAATCTCAGCTCTGGCTTGAAAAAAAGAATAACAATATGAAATGCAGAAATAGTTATGTTTATAGGCCAATCAAATACAGAATTCAAAGCCCCGGCAAGCTCTGGTTACTTTGGTTAGGCTATGTATTTGCAGATACAGCCCTAGAAAGAAAGCCATGAATCAATAACCCTAATAGGATTTTATTTTCTTCAGTGAATCCCAAGCTACAGAAGTCTCTATATAATAAGAACAAAATAGCATAAAATAAAAATCCATAGCATATGTCTGATCATTTTAACTTCTAAGTTATTAATATAAAGATGTATGGAAACCCTGATGGAAAAACTCATCCTGCAGCTAATTTAACAAGGTGGCATTCACTCTAGTTTGCCCTGCTAAGCTTCCAAAAGTCTTGAGAGCTCTTACTTTTATTCAGTCACCCCTCAATAGCAGTGTGGAGCCAAGGTTATATAAACCAACTGAACTACTTTCTTTGGCTTTTATGAAAGTCTAAGCTCATTCAAATACTGTATATAATGAAATCTAGTAGCTAGAACTCTAAGTTCTAGATGGTGAACCTCAGAGATGAAATACAAATGCCCACACTGTATTATGCTCAGAGTCCAACTCCAAGGGTGAGTTATGTTACCGGCTTCCCTCTAATCCTGTGTCCTACGGCCTCCTACCTGAGATCTCTGCGTCTCTCCAAGTCATCACCCATCATCCCTCGAGGTCTATCCTTGTAAATCTCCACTCCTAGAGCCACATTCTTCAACATCTCTAATTTCCCTATTCTCTGCAACCTCTTCTCTAAGGGACTTCCTCTTTTTACTGATTTCCTACATTACATTAAGACCCTGGGCTTCTTATCATCTTTCAGGGCTTGTCAGAGGTAATTACAGTCCATCAGGAATAAATAGATGTCTTAGCATTAACCACAAGCTTTCTGAGACTAAAAATAGCCAAGTCCAAAGTTTAAACAAGGTGCAAAGCAAAGATGGCACAAGGGATAATTCCCCCAAAAGCAATACACGCTAGTATCTCCTAATATCATTAGTCTGGCTTCCAAGTTTATAATTCTCTGCCTGGCCGTAAACACAAAGATTCTTTTATGCTGGTTAATAATCTGTAAAGAAAGCACAGCTCCACAACTACGTGGGAAGTCAAATGTTCAGCAAGAGGATTTAGTGACTGGCTGCTAACAAATAAATTATGGAAAGAAGAAGATTTATAGTGGATAAGCCTGCACCACCCAGACCAAGTACTCAAGGTTGACGTCAGCAGTAATAAGTCAAGTGACATATATGTACCTCCAATATGATACAATGAGAAGGGCACTTACAACTGTGGTATTCTTCCCCAAAATCCATAATGCTGGTCTTTGAAGTTTCATAAGAAAACATTAAACAAACCCAAATCAGGGGAAGTTCTAAAAAATACCTAACCAGTACATCCCAAAATTGCTGAGGTCATGAAAAACAGGGAAAAACTGGAAAACCGTAACAGAATAGAGGAGATGAAGGAGGCATGATAAGCAAAGGTAATGTGGCACCTGGATGAGACCCTGGAACTAAAAAAGGACATTAGTGGAAAAACTGGTAAAATATTAATAAAGTCTGTAGTTTTAAAAATAGTAATGTGCCTGTGTTAATTTTTAGTTTGGATAAATGTGTTGTGGTTATGTAAGATGATAGTTAACCTTAGGGGAAGATAGGTGAAGGGTAGATGGAAACTCAATTCTTCTGTAAGTATAAGATTATTTTTAAAAAAGTAAGTTCAGCAAGAGAAACGTGGAAATGAAATGGAAAAAGCACAGGATCTATAAGCAGAAGCTGTAGGTCTGAGCGCTGCTACTACTGGCTGTGCAATTTTAGACAAACTGCTTTGCCCTAATAAGTTTCGATTTCCTTACCAGTAAAATATGCTTAATAATAGCTACCTCATAATTTGTGAGATTAAAGGTTGTATTAATCAACACCCACTCAGGAAAAGAGAATTTTTATAGAGAATTTAATACAAGGAACTGGTTAAAGGGGTATCAGAGAACGAAGGCCTGGAAAGGGGACACTGAGCTGACAGAGAGGCTGCAGGAGGCAGCTAATCCCCGGGCTGCAGGAGCAAAGGGCAGAGGCTGGATTCTCAGATCGTGGCCACCCAGAGGGGCCCTCTGAAGCTGGCTGAGGTGGGCATACAGTTTGTGGGAGGGGACACAAACAAACGTAAGCAACTGGAGATGGTAACAAACTGCAGCTGTTGGTGAAGAAGCACTGCCAGGTGCAGGAAGCAGCGGGTCCTTCTCTTCCAGCCCTGGGGGCCCTCTAGCGCCCCCATTGGCAGCGCCTGGCAGGGCACAGTGGGCCACGGAGAAGGCGGCTGCCGAGTCTCAGCCCAGCATCACAGCGCAGAGCGGGGTCCGGGCTGGGAGGCAACAGCTTAACTGTTGCGGAGGTGAAGTAACTTTGTAAAGTGTAAATGTGACCCACTGGTACTTACTACTTCTATTAAGTGCAACCAGGCTAACCGTTTGCTGTCCCTCTCTTTAAAAATATTCTGCAGTATGGATTAGCAGAGGACATTAACTTCTAGTGTTATCAGCACTTAAAATTTTAATATGGCTAGGCGTGGTGGCTGGTTCCAGTAGTCCTAGCTACTGGGGAGGCAGGGGCAGGAGGATTGCTTGAAGCCAGGAATTGGAGGGTGCAGTGAGCTGTGATCATCTTGTCACTGCCCTCCAGCCTGGGCAACAGAGCGAGAGTCCATTTGGAAAAAATTTTCTTTAAAAGATAAAGACAGGCCGGGCGCGGTGGCTCACGCCTGTTATCCTAGCACTCTGGGAGGCTGAGGCGGGTGGATCGCCAGAGGTCAGGAGTTCAAGACCAGCCTGAGCAACAGCGAGACCCTGTCTCTACTAAAAATAGAAAGAAATTAGTCAGACAACTAAAAATATATAGAAAAAATTAGCCGGGCATGGTGGTGCATGCCTGTAGTCCCAGCTACTCGGGAGGCTGAGGCAGAAGGATCACTTGAGCCCAGGAGTTTAAGGTTGCTGTGAGCTAGGCTGATGCCACAGCACTCTAGCCTGAGCAACAGAGTAAGACTCTGTCTCAAAAAAAAAAAAAAAAGATAAAGACAAAGTATATGTGTAATTAATTTCTGCAATAATCAGGTCTACTATTTTACTTGATTGGCCTCAAAAGACCATTTTAGAGATTGAAATAAGTGTGCTGCTGTGGGATGCTATTTACTTGTAACCATTTGACCCAGAAATCTTTGACTTTTATAGACTTCCATAAAACAGTTTCATTAAAATTTAAGGCCACTCCGCATCTCTTTAAAAGCTGAAAAAGTTAACCAAATTTTCTTTGAAATGCAACACCAATAAGTATAGTTTCCCGTAAGATGGGGCCGTACAATGACAACAGGAAATAGGGGCAAGAGTGTACACACTTGGTTTCAGTAAGTTTCAAAGAAATTTCGAGGAAATTCCTACAACACAGATACTTTAGAATTTCACTGCAGAATACCGCAGAAGTTCTCTGTACTCTGGTTTGTTAAGAAACACAGCATTAAACAACAAACCAAAAACCAAGCATTGAGCTTAGTGGCACTTTTCAAGTCAGCAAAATTTACGTTATAAAGTTCCTTTCTCGAAACTTCTATAAGTCTGTATCTACACTTCATTTTTCACTTCCCCCTTTGTATTACAGCTGTGTGTGTATATATGTGTGATCTTCTCTGTGAAGTTATAAACTTGAGGGCAAAATCCATGTTGGAATCATCTTTGTGTTAGCCCTGGTGATTAGATCAGCACACGTAGAAGACAGATGTTTGTAGAATGAATACATGAACAATAAGATCTTCAGCAGAGTACAGCATGTGCCCATGGTGACTCCAGATTCTGAATGTTTGTCCCTCAGAGTAACAGGCAGACTTGGCACAATTAATGCTCACAAAATAAGTGAAAAACACAGACTACCACGTGTTTCATAATTAAGGATTTGTGAAGCAGTATTTATCAAGCTTAACTAAGAGCTAAAACTCTCTGGTCCTGCCGGTGAGCTGTATGCAGACCTAAGAATGAAGAGGAAATGATTTAATAAAACAAGTATGACACCAGGAGCCAGAAGATACAGCTTCTTTCCTCAGTTTTCCCACTTACCTGATACCCAAGGCTCTGGGCCAGTAATTTAACATCTCTTGGCATCAATGTTCTTATCTGTACAATGGGATTTATAGCCCCTGTCTCACAGGGTCATTAAGATAAACAAAAATAAGTAAAAATGTTTTGAAAACCATCCAGTGCTACGAAAATATAGGTTATCATTAGTGATTATCACTATTGATAACATTATCTTCATCAAAGGACTCTACTTGTAATACCATTTTGGAGAAAAGAGTGTACAAACGAAATATAAACAGTTTGATAAGTATCTCTTATCTATAAATCCCAAAGCACTTGGAGTAAACACGATTAGGATGTATCTCACTCTGCTGTGACCTGGGAGAATTATTGTAAATCTGCCCCACACTATTGGAATTTAACCCCTTGCGAACAGCAGGCCTCTCTGTGCCCCCCATGAAGACACATAAATTTCTACCACAGTGACTGAAAGGCTCTGTGATATTCTCGGTTTATCATGAGAAGGGAAATGCAAGACACTGTCTAAACTAAAATGAGAGTCGAGCAAGCTGTCCTCTAGTCTGTCGTGACCCTGACGTTCTAACAAACAAACTCTGCAGCACAATCAACAACAAGCTGATGGAGACAACAAAGCACAGGTCTGAGACGCAGCTTCTGGGCAAGCGGTCCTGCCATGGGGCTGAGATCCGGGATCGGCGGCTCTGGCTGGGGGCTGCGGTTGCAGAGGCAATGCTGCCGCGCCACCCCTCCCACCGCCACATCCACACACAGCCCCGGGAGACATGTCGGCCACGCTCAGTGGGGCGTGTCCACAAACAGGGACTCCCTGGACTACACGGGAACCAGGCCTCAGAGAGCGCAACCGCATTTCCATTAGACACTCCTTTCCAAGACACATCCTTTTTTTTTTTAAAGTCAGGTTTACTAAGGTATAAATTATATACAGTAAAATTCACCCTTTTAGTGTACAGTGCTATGAATTTTTTTTTTTTTTTTTGAGACAGAGTCTCGCTTTGTTGCCCGGGCTAGAGTGAGTGCCGTGGCGTCAGCCTAGCTCACAGCAACCTCAAACTCCTGGGCTCAAGCAATCCTTCTGCCTCAGCCTCCCGCGTAGCTGGGACTACAGGCATGCGCCACCATGCCCAGCTATTTTCTTCTATATATTTTTAGTTGTCCAGTTAATTTCTTTCTATTTTTAGTAGAGACGGGGGTCTCACTCTTGCTCAGGCTGGTTTTGAACTCCTGAGCTCAAACAATCCACCCGCCTCGGCCTCCCAGAGAGCTAGGATTACAGGCGTGAGACGCCGCGCCCGGCCTAGTGCCATGAATTTTGACAAACACACGCGACTGTGTAACCACCATCACAACCAAATACAGAACATTTCCATTCCCTCGTGCCCCTTTCTAGTCGACCCCTCCACGCACCTCAGTGCCTGATACCATGGATCTGTTTCCAATCCCTAGAGTTTTGCTCTTTCCAGAATGACATAACACTCTTTACAATGCTTAAAAAAAAAACAGCTGAAGGCCTCATTCAGCTCGCACAGAACACCACACATTTAGCGGAAGCCCAAGCCAAGCGGTGGGAAAGGCAGCAAATTCTCTAAAGCTCCAGATGACTCATAGGCTCTGCTGGAAGCCCCTGAGGGCAGGACGGCTTCTTAGTGAGCTGCAAAGCAGATAGTTTAAATCCAAAGACGAAGAACTCATGTTAAACTGTCCCTACAGAAATGGCCTGGTATCCTCTTCCATGATTGTTTAATACTGTACTAGGCACAATTACGTTTCCTTCCAGTTTAGATGAACTTTTGGCATTAAAAGAAAACATCAGTTACTGTAGCCGGAACTGAATATAGATTAATAAGAAAATTCTGTTAAGCTAAAAAGCTCAAGTTTCAATAGAATATTCTACTTGCTCCTGTCAGATTTGGCTTGACCTCACGGTGAGTTGTTTTGTGCCTAGTGAAATAATCACGTCTTACTGAACACTGCGAGAATCACTCACCAGCTTCCTGCACAACCGCAGGCTGACATAAAGGAAAGCGCAAAGAACTTGTGAATGCCAAAGAGGGACAACTAAGAGCCTTGCGGCAAATCTAAAGCCAGGATAACTGCAAATTACTTTTGAGCATAACAGAAGGTCACATTACAGCTATTATTTTGTAAAATTTAAATTTTATTTTGCCCAATGAAAACCCTTGTCCTACGATTTGAAAGCCTGAATTATATCATTTATTCATTCCCTTTCTCCTTTTGCAGTAAATTATTTATATATTTTACATTAGATATATATGGGATTAGTTATCAAGTTTTGAGATGCAGTTTGGAGAAATGACAGAAAATTTAAATTCAAACAGTGTTTCTCAGCTCCCATGTGCACAGATTTGAAAATCTGAAAAAATGAATTTAAAGGCTTATGACAGACCTTCCAGTAAAAACAGATTAAACATATGTATTTATCTCTGCTCCCTTCTGAAGTGCTACTGAAATGATAGTAAAGAGATTAAAAAAGAAAAGGAAAGTGCAAAACCAAAAGAACAGAGAGAATGGGAGAGGAAATGATAACAAAAACTTAGAAGCTGAGACACACATTGACAAGTGGAAACTGATTTGGGGGAACAGAAAAGGCTGAAACCCCAAACAGTAGAAACATATGCTACGGAACCCTAGGAAGGCTTAAGAACTGGGGACAGTGGGTCCTCCTGAAAGTGGGGTGTAGAGGCTGGAAAGAGACTGGGAAAGTCATCGTGAACGGCAATTAGGCCCCTAGATCTTTTGTCAGACTCCATGCAGCCAGGAGACCCACTGCCTTCCCAGCCAGGGGATCTGTCCCAGGGATGGGGGTGGGGGGTGGGGGGGGGGCACGGCTGAAGGGGAAGGGCTTGGTGAGGCCTTCTCAGTCCCCTGCACTACTGATCGCCCAGGATGCTGACAGTCAGTCTAGCTTGTCCACCTGCCTCTGCCCGCCACACCCCACTCCCCCAAGCTGGAGATGAGAGGATTCTTTGCTGAAGAAACCAAATCTTTGTCACTTGATTTATGACAAAGGCAATGCTGCAATGCAGAGGGGAGAAGAATGAACAGTCTTTTCAATAACTGGTGCTGGGTCAATTAAAGAACAAAAACCTTGGCTCCTACTTCACACCATATCAAAAAATCAGTTCCAGATGGATGGCAATCCCAAACACGAAAGGTAAAACCACATGATTGGGGAAAACCTGAGCATCTTCATGATTTTGCTAATAAAAAGATTTCTGAAATAGCATATGAAAAGTGCTACCATATAAGAAAAAAACTGATACATTGGACTACATTAATATTTAAAACTTATATTCAGCTAAAAACCATTATGAGAGTGAAAAGGCAAGGAGAGACTGGGAGGAGATATTTGCAATATATTTATCTGGCAAAGAACTCATATTCCTTACTATTTCCCAACTCAGAAAGAAAAGCAGATAAGCTAATAGAAAAAGGGGCAAGGCCGGGCGCGGTGGCTCACACCTGTAATCCTAGCACTCTGGGAGGCCGAGGCAGGTGGATTGCTCAAGGTCAGGAGATTGAGACCAGCCTGAGCAAGAGCGAGACCCCCGTCTCTACCAAAAATAGAAAGAAATTATCTGGACAACTAAAAATATATATATAGAAAAAATTAGCCGGGCATGGTGGCGCATGCCTGTAGTCCTAGCTACTTGGGAGGCTGAGGCAGGAGGATTGCTTGAGCGCAGGAGTTTGAGGTTGCTGTGAGCTAGGCTGACGCCACGGCACTCACTCTAGCCAGGGCAACAGAGCCAGACTCTGTCTCAAAAAAAAAAAAAAAAGAAAAAGGGGCAAATGATTTGAACTGACACTTAACAAAGGAGGAATCCAAATGGCTAAGAAATATATGAAAAGGGGCCTGACCTCATTAGTCATCAGGAAAATGAAAATTAATTCTATATACCAACCAGAATGGCTACAATGAAAAAGATGGAAAACACTAGGTGCTAGGAACTCTAAAAACACTGCGGTGGGAAAACACTTGGTATAATCACTTTGGAAAAGTGCTTAGCAGTACCTACTCCAGCACATGCTATGACTCAGCAATTCTACTCCTAGGGATGGTCCTAACAGGTTGCACATATAAGCTCAACAAAATACAAAATATGTATTCTATAATCCCCCAAGCCCCCACAGTTTAAAGCCCGTTAATGGTTCCCCACGCCTACAGGATAAAAGTCCGAAGCTCACAGGAAGGCACTCAAGGCCCCAGTCTAGGCCTGGCGCCACAGCCTTATCTCTTGTGGAGCCTCCTTGCAGGCTCCGGACCCCATGCTCTGGTTATGCTGGAACATCTCGGTGCACAGGCCTTGCCGTAGTTAGACGCCCTGTGCCTCTGCTCCTTGGCCCTCCTCCAACGTGTTCATGTTTCCTAGTTACACAATTCCTTCAGGCGGGGATTGCATTTTATCTGTCTTTGTATTGCAGGTGTCTAACATTAGCCTCGAGTACCAGAGGTGTTCAGTAGAATATTAAATGAATGGGGGAATGAAGGAAAGAGTGAATCAATCAATGATTGTGTAAAGGGGGAAGAAGATCAACAGTGGGTGCAGTCTAATGATTATTGGGGAAAACTATCTTCTCAGCTAGTATAGAAACCAAATTAAGATAAGAACAAGGAAGAAACTGTTTTTCCTTCTCCTTCTCCCAGTGCATTTACAATCCAAATTGGTTTTGTTATTTTTAGAGACAGGGTCTCGCTGTGCTACCCAGGCTGGAATGCAGTAGCACAAGGACAGCTCACTGTAACCTCCAACTCCAGGGCTCAAGTGATCCTCCCACCTCAGCCTCCTGAGTGGCTGGGACTACAGGTGTGAGCCACCTTGCCTGGGCGGCAACCCCTTTCTATAACTGTAATCCACAAAACTACACCCCGATGGCTACATGCCAGACACATAAAACCGGGATAACATCTTACATCTCAAAGTATTGCAGTAGATCTAACACTTCACGTCCTACTTCACTAACCTCAGCCAACGCAGCGTCTTTAGCTAAAGAAAGAAAGTGGCAAACTTAGTTGATGTTTTTTGCATGAAAAAAAAATCCAGGCAGTAGTTTCGAAGTATCTTCCCCAAGATACTTAACTACAAAGGGAAAGATGGCAACTCTACTGTGGAGAAACCCACAGTGAATTATATCTCAATGAAGCTATTATTAAAAAAGTAATAGAGATGCAATCAGGGTCGGGCACATGGAGGACCGCTAAGGCAAGGTGCTGCAATGTTGTTTCCAGATCTGGGCGGTGGTTACAAGGGTGTTTGCTTTATAGTTCTTTAAACTATAGATATATGGCTTATACACTTATATATAAACAGTTCACAATAAAAAAGTAAAAGGAAAAAACAACAATGAAAAGTAAATTAAAAGCAGCTATTTTTTTTTTTTTTTTGAGACAGAGTCTCACTCTCTTGCCTGGGGCGAGTGCCGTGGCGTCAGCCTAGCTTACAGGAACCTCAAACTCCTGGGCTCGAGCAATCCTACTGTCTCAGCCTCCCGAGTAGCTGGGACTACAGGCATGCACCACCATGCCTGGCTAATTTTTTCTATATATATTTTTAGCTGTCCAATTAATTTCTTTCTATTTTTGATAGAGACGGGGTCTCGCTCTTGCTCAGGCTGGTCTCGAACTCCTGAGCTCAGGACGATCCGCCCGCCTCGGCCTCCCAGAGTGCTAGGATTACAGGCGTGAACCACCGCGCCCGGCAAAAGCAGCTATTTTTTTGTATTCAAAAAAGGAAGTTAGGAACAGCTGGCAGGAATAGCCACATCAATACTAATGGGTACTAATACTGATTCTACTTCTCTCGGAACACCCCTTTTCATCCCTGGTGACCTCAGTGTGAAGTGTGACTGTGCTCAGTGACACAGCTTGCTGCCCTCCACCCCCCGCCACCTGTTCACACCACTGGGACACCATGCCTCTGATGATCCATCTACCACAGAAATCCAACTCCACAAAACAGAGGTAGGTCTTGGGGTAGGAAACTCCTAAAACAGAAGCCACATAAAAATCCCCTTTCTAAGGCCAAGAAGTCATTGGTTGGACCTGACTGGCTTTCCAAAGATGTAGTTAACTTTACACATACTGCTAAGCCTTGTATTTTATGCTCTTATATACCTAAAAAAAGGCAAAACCCTATACTATCCTCCTTACGAAAGTAACTAGTTTTTTCATATTATCTCTGGAATCGAGAGAGCTGAAACTAACTCTTAAATAAAACCTATAATCGTATTATACTTTCCTGGTATTTGGAGATATGACTATGATGTTATCTACACACCGCAAAATAGTCTTTGTGTATTCAGTGTTTATTCATTAAGTGACAGGAAGCAACACTCTCTAGAAGGAGGCATTTGAAAAATAATTTCCTCATCTTTAGTAGGCTAAAAAGTAATATAAATGGAATAAAGGTTTTTTTTGTAAGAACATAAAAAGTTAAATTTCAAAATTGAGGGCCAGGCGCGGTGGCTCACGCCTGTAATCCTAGCACTCTGGGAGGCCGAGGCGGGCGGATTGTTCTGAGCTCAGGAGTTCGAGACCAGCCTGAGCAAGAGCGAGACCCTGTCTCTACCAAAAAATAGAAAAAAATTAATTGGACAGCTAAAAATATATACAGAAAAAAAAAAAAATTAGCCGGGCATGGTGGTGCATGCCTGTAGTCCCAGCTACTCGGGAGGCTGAGACAGTAGGATTGCTCGAGCCCAGGAGTTTGAGGTTGCTGTGAGCTAGGCTGATGCCACGGCACTCACTCCAGGCAAGAGAGTGAGACTCTGTCTCAAAAAAAAAAAAAAAAAAAAAAAAAATTTCAAAATTGAACCTACAATAATCCTACATAATTTCCTAAAACTAGTCATTTCTTCCCTGGCCCAATACTTGTATGCTTACATGGTTTAAAAACTGAATATAGGCTGGGCGCGGTGGCTCACGCCTGTAATCCTAGCACTCTGGGAGGCCGAGGCAGGCGGATTGTTTGAGCTCAGGAGTTCGAAACCAGCCTGAGCAAGAGTGAGACCCCGTCTCTACTAAAAATAGAAAGAAATTAATCGGACAACTAAAAATATATAGAAAAAATTAGCCAGGCATGGTGGCACTGCCTGTAGTCCCAGCTACTCGGGAGGCTGAGGCAGAAGGATTGCTTGAGCCCAGGAGTTTGAGGTTGCTGTGAGCTAGGATGATGCCACGGCACTCTAGCCTGGGCAACACAGTGAGACTTTATCTCAAAAAAAAAAAAAAAAAAAAAACCAAAACTGAATATAACACCTCTGTTCATAGCAGCATTATTCACAATAGCCAAAAGGTAGAAGCAACCCAGGTGTGCATTGATGGATGACGGATATCAGTGTATCCATACAATGGAATATTATTCAGTTTAAAAAGGAAGGAAATCCTGACCATGCTACAACATGGATGAACTCTGATGACATGGTAAGTGAAATAAGCCAGTCACAAAAGTACAAATATTAAATGATTCCACACATATGAGGTCTCTAGAGTAGTCAAACTCAGAGACAGAAAATGGAATAGTGGATCCCAGGGGCTGGTGGAAGACAGAAATGGGGAGTTAGTGTTCAATGGGGACAGAGTTTCAGTTTTTCAAAAAGAAAAGAGTTCTGGAGACTAGTTTCACAACAACGTGCAATGAGCAGGGTGGTCCCCTGAGGACAGCCTGGAAGCAGGGAGACATTTAGCATAAGAACCCTATTTTAAAAAATTCCTTCAGCCTGAGCAACACAGCAAGACCCCATCTCTACAAAAAATTAAAAAAGCAAAAATCAGCCAGGAAGGTGGCACACGTTTATAATCCTAGCTACTTGTGAGGCTCAGGCGGGAGGATCCCTTGAGCCCAGGAATTGGAGGTTACAGTGAGTTATGATCGTGCCACTGTACTCTAGCCTGGGTGACAGAGCAAGACTCTGTCTCAAAACAAAACAAAACAAAAGTCCTTAAGTGAAACCCTGTAAAGCTCTAAACCATTTTAAAAGTATGAATATTCATTCCCTAGTTCTTTCACCATTAGGTTGTTAGCTTGTTAAAAAGCAGGCCACATCCATACTGAATCTCACAGCACTTCGAACCAAATGCTTCTGAAAGTACTTCACTACATGTGGCACCAAGAGAACTAGGCTGCCCGGTTCTGTTCTCGCCACGCTCATTCCGTTTTCCATCTGTCTTCACGAGCCCCCAGCTGCTTCCTGGCACCCACCCAGCAGACCCCACCTTTCCTGTGGTTCACCAAAAAAATTAAAATCATTATTTTGTGAACTTTCTCAATTTTTCTACCTCTATATATTCTTCTAGACCTCTTTCTTACCTCTGCTCAGAAGTATTCCCTTTTCTATCTTATAAGAAAATTAAAATGCTTTTAATTTAAAAATGAAAACATGCTCATGGGAGAAAATTCACACAACACAGAAGATTATGAAGTAAGAAGTAAATACCTCTCTGCTTGATGTACCCCAAGACTTACCCCTGCAACAGTTTAAAATGCATTGTTCTCTTAATGTGTTTTTTATGTAGCTATAAATATATATACATAAATGCACACATATACATATGTTGCTATTTTTATCAGAAATGAAATCAGACTACATTATAAGCTGCAACTTGCTCTGTTCACCCAGGCTAGAGTGCCGTGGTGTCAGCCTAGCTCACAGCAACCTCAAACTCCTGGGCTCAAGCAATCCTCCTGCCTCAGCCTCCCGAGTAGCTGGGACTACAGGTGCACCACCACGCCTGGCTAATTTTTCTATTTTTTGCAGAGATGGGGTCTCGCTCTTGCACAAATGTATTTATATATTTTCTAATTTTGTACTACTACAAGTAATTCTACAATATACATTGCAAATAGGAATTATTTCACCCTCTTTAAAGTATTTCTGTAGAAGAGATTCAGAGACGTGAAATGGCTAGGCCAAAAGGTATGTGCAGCTAAAAGTTTAATCAATATTGCCAAACTAAATGCCAAAACCAACTGTAGTACAATCATATAGGAAGGAGGAAAGAAGATAGCATACACAAAAGGCAAGTAACCCAATCTCTCTCTCTTTCACTCAGACACACACACACACACACACATGCACAGGAAAAAGAGGCCCATTCCTACCATGAGCCTTAGGTCTGTTGGGCAGTAGGTGCCAGGGTCCATGTACTGTGGCTCACTCAGTTACCTTGTGGCCAGGGCGCAGAAGACTGTCCAAATATAACATGTGCACAGCACCCAGTTCGAGCAGTGGCCTTTCACAGAGGCTGCTCCTCAGGGAGTCCTTTGCCTTAATTATGCCCTTTCCCTCAACTCACACAGCCCACAATTCTTGAACTGTACCATGTTTGTTTTATTTTATTATTTTTTGATACCTCTTATTTTATTCAGATAGCAGTCTGATCACACATGTGTGTGATCCAATAACACACACAATAAAAAGTGTGCTTGAGTGTCCAAGAACATCAAACAATAAACCAGGACCAGGCGCAGTGGCTCATGCCTGTAATCTCAGCACTTTAGGAGGCCAAGGCAGGAGGATCCCTTGAGTCCAGGAGTTCAAGACAAGCCTGGGCAACACAGCTAGACCCCATCACTACAAAAAACAAACAAGAAATTAAGCTCGGTGTGGGGGCACATGCCTGTAGTCCCAGCTGAGGCGGGAGGATTGCTTAAGGCCAGGAGTTTGAGGCAGTAGTGACCTATGACGCCGCCACTGCACTCCAGCCTGAATGACAGAAAGAGACTCCATCTCTAGAAAAATAAAATAAAAATAAATAGTAGTAATAAATCAAATATAATCAGATGTTAAAGATCGGTCTTCAAACATTATAGCCAATGATGCCACACTTGCCTATGATCTCTCTGATATAAAACCACATCCACACATTCAGCATGGCTTCCTTAACTGTGACCTGCTTGAAGCTACCAATTTGAGCACTATCAACTATTTTTTTCAGTCTAACAGTCTCCCAACTGAGCTATTTCAGTGGGAAATTTTTTAAGGCTCTGAATAGCTCTAGGGATCTCAGCAGGGGTTGGAGGATTTGGCTTGACCTTGGCTTAGGACCAAAATGTGGCCAATCAAGGCTTCGAGTAAGTCACAGCACTGTGGCCTTCTCGGCAAGGTTATGGAGAAACTGGGCCATGGTTCAGGATGGAAAGCCTGCACCATGTTTATTTTTAATGCTCTTATCCTATTCAGGTATTCTGTATCTTTTTTCGTAACTAAAATAAATTACTTCCTAACTGGTCTCATTTCCTGTCTTTCTGATTCATTCTCTACACTATGAATTAATTTATAGAGTTAATCTCCTAAAATGCAAATCAGATTGTAATAGTTATCATTTTTTCAGTCCTTAAAATATTCCTGCAAGATGGGTATTTTTATAGATGGCAAAACTGAAGCTCAGTGATTGGCCAACACCTTAACCCACACCGCAAAGCTGGTCAGCGGCAAAGCCATTCATGACTGTGATCTCTCTACTGCCATAGGAAGAAAAGCAAAAACTTCTTAGAAAGACCCTTCAAACCCAGGCCCAATTTGTCTTCCAGCCTCATCTCCAGCCAACATCCCTCACAATCCAGTCCTTACAGGCTACTCGCCATCTGAAAACCCAGTGTGCTCTTTTGCATCTTTGAGCTTCCTTGTGTTGCTTATTTATTCTGCCTTGGATACCTCCCCTGATGTTCCCCACCTGGGACTTCCTACTCATCCCTCCAGCTTCAAGAGTCATCTCTGAGAAGCCCCTGCCTTAGAGAGAGGGTGTCCCCACTGCTCTGTGCCCTAGGGCTGCAGTCCCCAGCCCCCAGGCAGCGGACTGGTACCAGTCCATGGCCTGTTAGGAACCAGGCCACACAGCAGGAGGTGAGCAGTGGATGAGCAAGTGAAGCTTCATCTGTATTTACAGCCACTCCCCATCGCTCACATCACTGCATAAGCTCCACCTCTTGTCAGGTCAGCGAGCATTACATTCTCCTAGGAGCGTGAACCCTGCCGTAAACTGCAAATGCGAGGGATCTTGGTGCGCGCTCCTTATGAGAATCTAATGCCTGATGATCTGGGGTGGAGCTGAGGCGGTGATGCTAGCGCTGGTGAGCAGCTGCAAATACAGATTATCATTAGCAGAGAGGTCTGACTGCACAATAAATGTAATGCACTTCAATCGTCCTGAAACCACCCCCACCCCACCCCTAGCCATCCATGGAAAATTTGTCTTCCATGAAACTGGTCCCTCATGCCAAAAAGGTTGGGGACCACTGCTCTAGGGCACTCTGGTCCTCTCTCTCGTAGAACTTACTGCAGCACATCACAATCAGGGACAAGTCTGCCTGCCCCACTCTGCCACAAGCCCCCTCAGGGCAGGGGCCACATCACTTTCATTTTTGCATTCCCAGTTCCTAGCCCAGTATCTGCCTCATAAATATCTGTTGAATGAATAAACAGCACATGATGGACGGAATAATGTGGGGTTTTTTGCCACTAACCCTGTATATACAAAACTCTACTTCACAAATGGATCTACTGCCAAGTTTAAATAACTTGCTCTCCCTGCACACGTGTGAATAAAAGAGTTTGACTTACAGAAACTGGATTTAAGTACAACTTTTTGGTCTATCTCTACTAGAAAAAGAAGAAAAGCACATTGTATGCACCTTAGTTCTTACCAGTAACTCCGGCTGTGCAGCCCCGGTTGCAGGGAGCACGGATAGGAAGAAACTGTCAACAGGGCTCCACTACGGCACACGAGATGTAGACTGAAACTCCACTGCTTTCCCTCTAAGATGAGAGGAAGGGTTTGAACTTTTAGCTACAAAAGGCAAGTGGAATCAATGCATTGCTTGATACTCTGACACTCCTAATTTTATTAAGCCTCTAAATAACTTAGAGCTTTAGCAGTAATTTACCTCAACAAAACAAGACCTAACTCAATAAAGGGGCAAAAAAGCAGCACCAGCTCTTCCACCACCTAGGAAGGGCAGGGATGGTCTTTATTTAACATTTTATAACCGATTTACAGACTCCTTAGCTCCTCTCTATAGACAAGAAAGACCTGGTTCACTATTTAAGACAGTATTCAAAAACCAGTGTAGATTCTCTCCACCCAGGACTATCAGTAGCTACAGAAATAGCCTAACCGAAAGGTTAGTGAGTGTAGCTAACATTGCTCCATGCTGCTTTTTGTCCAACGACTCCAAAGCATCTTCCAAACATTACATTCCTCTAAAGTCAGAACTGTCCCTGCTTTTCAAGTAGGCAATTTGAGAGCCTGAGTGATAGGCTTTCCGAGGTTACAAAGAGTTTAATGGTAAGATATAAATAAAACGTGAAATCTTGCCGGGCATGGTGGCTCATGCCTGTAATCCTAGCACTCTGGGAGGCCAAGGCAGGAGGATCTCTTGAGGTCAGGAGTTTGAGACCAGCCTCAGCAAGAGCAAGACCCCGTCTCTACTAAAAATAGAAAAAAATTAGTTGGGCAACTAAAAATAGAAAAAATTAGCTGGGCGTGGTGGCACACACCTGTAGTCCCAGCTACTTGGGAGGCTTAAGCAGAAGGATCACTTGAGCCCAGGAGTTTGAGGTTGTTGTGAGCTAGGCTGACACCATGGCACTCTAGCCCAGGGAACAAAGCAAGATTCTGTCTCAAAAAACAAAAACAAAAAAGCCGTAAAATCTTGATTCCAACTCCCTTTCACCATCCTTTTGTATATATAAAAATCTTTAAATCTGACCGTAAGGCTTGATGATAAATGTGGCTTTAATGGATTATTCTAAGTGGTGGATCTGTAGTGTTAAGTGTTGCTCAGCCAAATGGCAGGCTTTTTGGTCTGCTCATTCAAAAATGATAGGAAATCCCAGAGATCCCA
Source organism: Indri indri (assembly GCA_004363605.1). Lineage (NCBI taxonomy): Eukaryota > Metazoa > Chordata > Mammalia > Primates > Indriidae > Indri > Indri indri. The sequence goes on from RJWJ010008686.1 coordinate 31,352, forward strand.
GAAGCCGGGAAGTCTGTGGCATTTATACCTTAATATAGCACTTGGTTTCAACATATTTCACTGCCCATATTCATTCTGCCTGGGAAAAAGCTGCTCTTGCCGCATACTGCTGGATGGCTTTAAAAGGCTGTTCTCTCTCCTTGTAACCTGACTCCATGTGCTGACACCCAGATCTGTTACTAGAGAGTGGAAGTCAGTTCTTCAGAACTCAAGCTACATGTCAATCTTCAATCTCTGGGCCTTCCCCTAAACAAGTGTGATGTGCAGTAATGGCAAAACCCAGAGGTCAGCCCAGCAGATGGAATTACACACCAAATGCAAACACTCTGAAGAGGTACTCCAAGAGAACATATCACTGCCACTTGTTCTACTTTTAGATATCTATCAATATCTCACAAATTGCATTTGACGACTTATACAAACAGACCTATGAACAGAATGTGGGCAGAGTTCCTGTGTACACCTGACCTTATTAGCAGAAACAGCAGAGTGGCCGAGGCTCTGGAGGTGGACTGCTGGGTTCAAGTCCTCATTCAATCCCTTAAATGTTTTGAAATCTTTGTGTAAACTCTTTGTTTTCCACCTGTCAAATAAGGACCTTCCTCAAAACGATGTGAGGACAAAATGAGATAACACGTATGAAGAGCTTAGAACAACCAGGCGTAGAAAATAGCAAGTGTTATTGCTAATACAATATTATAATAATTACAATGACTAACATATGTTAGCCATTGTTATTATTAAATAACATCCGGGGAAAGAAAAGAGAAACATGCTACATTTATTCTGTATACTGTATTTCTATGTAGCTTTTTGAAGTTATTCTGATTTGTTTTCTGAGCATGAAATTATGTCTTTTGAAAACATTTGCTCTATATAGCAGTAAGCATACTTAATGATTACTACATAAAAACAACAACAAAAACTCCAAAGTCGATGCTCCTTTGGGAAAAAAGCCTCAAGGCTGCTACCTGGTATTTCAGGAACACCTCAGTCATTCGCAGGCTGCATAGGCAACTTTGGAAAAGTTTGCCAGCCAGGATAAACCTCAAAAGGAACCTAAACAAGCACTTACTTCTTCTTTTTTTTTTTTGAGACAGGGTCTCACTGTATTGCCCAGGCTGGAGTGCAGTGGCTATTCGCAGGCTCCATCCCACTACTGATCAGACTGATCAACGCAGGAGTTTTGATCTATTCCGTTTCCGATCTGGGTCTGTTCACTCCTCTTTAAGCAACCTAGTGCTCCACTGCTCCCAGGAGGTCACCATATCGATGCTGAGCTTAGTGTGGACACCCAATTGGTATAGCACACTACAGCCCAGAACTCCTGGGCTCAGGTGATCTTGCCTCAGCCTCCAAGTAGCTGGGACTATAGGCCATGGTGCCTGGTGCATTTATTAATATTTATTTTTAAATCATCTTTATGGCCTGAAAAGGCCAAAATTTTTTAAAAATACGTAAAAAAGTATTGCCATCAGAGGAAAGAAAAAAGAAAAAAACTGATGCAAATGTCAAACCCACATAAGGAGAAAGGGCCACTTTCTAAGCATGAGCTGACTCCTGGTGAGTGAGGAAACATGCTTATCTGGCTCTACCAGAAGTTATTCTGATGAAAAAAAAGAAAGATCTTTCTACTCTAATTGTTAAGGTAGTGGTAACACAAGCAAAGAATAGACATTTAGTATTAGTTGTCATAACTTAATTTGAAGCACAAGGGACTTGGTATTTTGAAGAATACTACTAGACTTAAAATTAGAAGAGAGGTCACTCCAGATAGGAAGAAAACAATGAAAATCAACAAAAAAATTTTTTTTTCTTTTCTTTTCTTCTTCTTTTTTTTTCAGAGCTAGGGTCTTGCTCTGTTGCCCAGGCTGCAGTGCAGTAGCATGATCATAGCTCACTGCTGCCTTGAACTTCTGGGCTCATGCAATCCTCTTGCCTCAGCCTCCTGAGTAGGTGGGACCACAGGTGCACACCACCACACCCAGCTATTTTAAAATATTTTTTGGAGAGATGGGGTCTTGCCATGTTGACCAGGCTGGTCTTGAACTCCTGGCCTCAGGCAATCCTCCCACCTTGGCTTCCCAAAATGCTGGGATTACAGGCATGCGCCACCAAACCTGGCCAAAAAGTTGTTTTTTAATTACAGCTTACAATGGAAGACCATCACCATATCAATCTTCCTAAAAAAACAATTTCTCAGAGGGGCACAGTGGCTCATGCCTGTAATCCCAGAACTTTGGGAGGCTGAGGCAGGAGAATAGCTTGAAGCCAGGAGTTCAAGACTAGCCTGGGCAACATAAGTGAGACCCCATTTCTACAAAAAAAAAAAAAATAAGTAAAATTAGCCAGGCATGGTGGTATGCGCCTGTAATCCCAGCTACTTGGGAGGCTGAGCCAGGAGGGTTGCTTGAGTCCAGGAGTCTGAGGTTGGCAGTGAACTATGATGATGCCACTGAACTATAGCCCAGGCAGTAGGAGGAGACCCTGTATAAATAAATAAATAAATAAATAAATAAATAACACACACAATTTCTACAGGTCAGTCACCTGCCTAAAAATCTTAAATATTCCCCATAACCTACAGGAGAGAGTCAAAAACCTCTTAAGGTAACAGAGCCCCCACCTACTGTTCCAATCTTGTTTCACCATCAGGCCAGACTCATTTCCTTATTCGTTCCAGGGAGGAACGAAGCATGCTCATTTCAGCTCTGTATCCACAGCTCCAACCACAGGACCTGGCACACATTAGTTGCTCAGCAAATGTTTGCTGATTCAACGACAACATGAATGCTTTAGGCCTGTGCTGTCTGAGCCTCACTCCTGGAAAGCCCCTCTCCCAACACCCGTCCGACCAGCCATCCTTCAAAGCCCCTCTCAACTCCCTCCACCTCTTCTCAACACAGCACCGAAGCAACCTGCCCTTGCCATTCTCTTCTCCCACTCTCCATTCCCATAGAATTCAATCGCTTTGGATCTTTATTGTTACTTAAATATTTCCTGTTTATATGTTTTGTCTGCCCCATTACACTGGGAATATCTTGAGGAAGGCAGAATATTTTGAGGCAGTGAGAAGCAGTGGAAAGGTTATTGATCTGTGGACAGGCAAACCCAGTTATGTGACCTTGAGAAAAGTGTATAGAAAACACTCAGAACAGTGCCTGGAACGTGGTATGCACTTCATAAATGCTGGCTACTATCATCATTCATCTCTTGGAAGCTGAGTTCTCTCTTACCAAATGGGAGTAGTAATAAGACCCTGTCAGGTGGGTCTTCATAAGGAGTAGGAATAATGTCTGAAAAGTCTCTAGGACCTTCCTAGCACACAGCAGCCACTCAACAGCTGCCGGACAGCTGTTACTGCAAAGCCTCGTGCTGGGTGCAGGGGAGGTACTGATTCAGTTTGGGGGATGAGCTGAAGGAACTGAGAGACTATTCTCACATCAACTCAGATATTAAGGGAAACTTCTTCAGTCATTCATTCAACAAATGTTTATTAAGGGCTTACCATTATGTGCCAGGCTTTGTTCTAGGTCTGGGATACCACAGTATAAATAGTCCTTACCCAGTGAAATTTACATTGTAAAGGGGAAGGCACGACAATAACAGAGAAAGAGGCAAATCAGTGAAAGCTTGGTGTTAACTGCCGTGGAGAAGAGCAAGGTGCCTGCAGGTGGGTGGGGCTGGAAAAGAGCTGTCTGAAGAGGGGCCGTTCAGGCAGAGGCCTGCGTCCTCAGGAAAGCTTAGTTTTGTGAGCGTCACCCTCACACAGACTCTAGGAGCCCTTCCACAGGTCTCCTATAGAGCAAGGAGACCCAGTATGACCAGACAGGCTGCGGTCTGGCTTCTAATTCCTCTCTCACGCAGCCCAAGCTACAAACTCTGCTGCACCAGCAACAGCAAACTTATTTTTTGTAAGACTGAATTGGCCACTTAAGCCCCATGTGGAAATAAATTCATTACAGCCATACCGCAACTGGTCTGTTTCCCAGAAAGTTCAGATCACTGTTCTCTCCAAACAGGTAACCTTCCGGATGGGTTGAGTCAAACTTCTCTCCTCCCATAATGAAGTGGCTGGCAAAATAGCTTCCTACAGAGGGACAAACAGAAAGAATCAGACAAGCAGAAAGCGGTCAAACTTAGCCTAGTAAAAAAGCTGATTTTGAAAAATTCTAACACTTTCAACAAATAATTAGAGAACTTTCTAACCCCAGGAGTGTTTTCTCTTCCTGATTTGGGACAATAGCACAAAATAAGCAAAATCATAGCAGGGAGAACCCAAGATACTAAACATAAAACAGATCATTGTTTTCCGTTTAACAATCTTTTTTTTTTTTTTTTTTTTTGAGACAGAGTCTTACTCTGTTGCCCTGGCTAGAGTGAGTGCCGTGGTATCAGCCTAGCTCACAGCAACCTCAAACTCCTGGGCTCAAGCAATCCTTCTGCCTCAGCCTCCCGAGTAGCTGGGACTACAGGCATGCGCCACCATGCCCAGCTAATTTTTTCTATATATCTATATTTTTAGTTGTCCAGATCATTTCTTCCTATTTTTTGGTAGAGACGGGGGGGGGCGGGGGTGGGTCTCGCTCTTGCTCAGGCTGGTCTCGAACTCCTGACCTTGAGCGATCCTCCCGCCTCAGCCTCCCAGAGTGCTAGGATTACAGGCGTGAGCCACCGCACCCGGCCCCGTTTAACAATCTTAATTGAAACCTTATCATGATCTAAAATACCACCAGCCAAAAGATGCACGTTAATGACTCTATAGTTTTTGTTCTTGACTTTTTTTCTTTAAACTTCAAGTAGTTATTCCATGTATTCGAGAATCTTAACTACGGGAAACAGCACGTGTATACACTGTGATATGAAATATACATTTAGTCTTTGCCCCCATTTCTTGGCATACAACTCTTAACATCCCTGGAATCTCCAAAGTGATGTCTTTATGTATGCTAATGAGCTGACTGATGGCTGGCAGCCTCTAGGTAGCTTTCGGATGCAGGCTGGTCACCAAAAATGGCAGGATTAGAGGGTTAGGATTTTCATTCCACCCCTCAACCTCTGGGGAGGCGAGAGTGGTTAAAGATTAAGTTGATCCACCAGTGGCTAATGATTTAGTCAATCATTCCTACGTAATGAAGCTTCCATAAATGACCTCCATAGTGAAGCTTCTGTAAATGGAGGTTCCTGGAAGTTGAAGAGCCTGGAGAAGGCATGAAAGCTCTGAGCCCCTTCCCACCGTAACCTCACCCTATGCATTTTTAAAATCTGTATCCTTTGTAATATCCTTTATAATAAACAACAAACCTAAATGTTTCCCTACTTCTTTGAGCCACTCTAGTAAGATAACCGAACCCAAGGAGGGGGTCATGGGAACCCCAATTATAGCTGGTTGGACAGAAGCGCAGGCAAAACAACCTGGGGCTTGCGATGTGCATTGGACGTGGGGGCGGTCTTGGGGACCAAGCCCTTGTGGGAGAGACGCTATCTCCAGGTAGATGGTGTCAGAATTGAATTGAATTACAGGACACCCAGCTGGGAGCCACTCCAGAATTAACTGATTATTTGCTGGTGAGAAGAAATCCCCACACATTTTTATGGCTAGAGATCACAGAAGTCTTCTGTGTTGATTGTGTTGTGAGAGTACAGAAGAAACTGAGTTTTCCTATATCCTCAGACACACACATACATTTCTTTGCCTAGATTGTCATAAGCCAGCTTATACCTACACACAGAAGTCTCAGTACCCACCTACTGCTACTTCTATACCTCTATAATCCTCCATGATGAAGGTTCTTCTCTTGAATGTGCTATAAAACATAAGACTGTTTCATAGGAAAAAATGAATTTACACAGTACAGCTTTTCCTGGCTTTACCTACCAGTTATCACATAGACAATGGTGTTCAGTAAGGGGACAGTATAGTGCCATGAAAGGAGGCTACACACACAACTCCTCAGCCTCAAATTCATCAACAGTGCTAACGGCCAGGGTTGCTGGCACATCAGTCATGGCAGGTCCTCTCTGGCCCACCTTAATCAGCCAGGAGGCAGGGACATTTGCACTACAGTATAGTACCCAGATGAAATCAGCAGTCAGGGGTCACAATTCTCATCAGCCTTATCCAGACAAACCAAGGAACTGTGCCAGGATGTGATGTCACTGAGAAGTCACCAAGGGAGGCTCAGGTAACACTGAAAATTCCACGTGGGAATACGTTTGTGTATCTGTGTGTTTAGAGATGGGGTCTCACTCTGTTGCCCAGCCTGGAGTGCAGTGGTGTGATGAAGCTCACTGCAGCCTCCAACTCCATGGGATCAAGTGATCCTCCCGCCTTAGCCTCCCAAAGTGCTGGGATTATAGGCATGAGCTACCGCGACTGGCCACATTTTAACTTTGATGATTAAATGAATGCCTCTTACCCTAAATTTTTATAATCTAATTCACCCATAAAGGTACACTGTCCAAAGTAGAGGACACATACCATAATATACCTTTATCAATGCTCTCATATACCCCAATTCTCAAATTCATACAAAGAATTTATGAAATGGCAGAAGGCTTGTCCACATGTCACACAGCTAGGAAATACATAAACTCCCTAAGTCACTTGTAATTGCATTGAAGACTTACAGCAAACTAAAAACATGAGATTTAACACTTTGAGCCTGTGGAGATGCCACGGGAAGGAAGACAGAGAAGAAAATTCTAACAAAAGCTGAACCAAACGTTCATTTTAAAAATTTTCTACACATGAAGCTTTAGACTAGAAACACCTATTAAACAAAACAATGTGGATAAAATCGCTCACCACAGAGTGAGGTAATTCTTGAATTAAATAACAAGCAGGAAAACATTATTTGGCTGCTATTAATAGCAGCCAAAATCAAAGCAATCACTGAGGAATTCTTCAAAGTTACCTATCAAAACTTAAAAACACAAAGAACAGCCATCTGCGGTGATACAACAGCGCAATTCATCATTTAGGAAAACTAATTATCAATTATTTATGTCTAGCACTTGCTAGCCCTATTTTCCAAGTGCATAATTTATAGAGCAGGGAGGTGCCTCATTGCCTTAAGTAGAAGCAGCCATCTGAAATAATTTAAGTCATTTACTGATATTTGCTATGCATTAGGGATTATATGTTTATTATACATTAGGTAAAATGGGAAAAGTTAAAGACGTTACATTGACGGATATCTCACCAAAATGATGAACAAAGAATGGACAGAAGCAGGTTTTGTGTCTGGAGTGGTCCAGGCTGAGCTCAGTGTGGGACTACGGAGTTCTAGTACCTGTGAGCACTCAGGTGAGGGATCTGGGGCAGTGAAATCCACAGACGATTGCCTTACAGGTGGCACTGACTGAACCTAGCAAGAGAAGAGCACTACTGACTTGAGGGCTAATGGCTTAAAGCAGGTGACAAGGTTCTATTAGAAATGCCCTTTTTTGCTGTAATATTAAAAGAAAAGAAATTATCAAGAAAGATGTATAGAGCTAATTATTGTTTTGCCTTGCATTAAAGATCAAGAGCAATGATACAAAAATATCTAAAATAAGGGTCAATAATTCACAGATTTAAAAAAGGACTTTTCATTTCAACAGAAGAGTCAATGCAAAGTTCCTTTAAAAAGCTGATCTCGGCCGAGGCGGGAGGATCGTTTGAGCTCAGGAGTTCGAGACCAGACTGAGCAAGAATGGGACCCCATCTCTACTAAAAATAGAAAAAATTAGCTGGACGTGGTGGCATGCCTGTAGTCCCAGCTACTCAGGAGGCTGAGGTAGGAGGATTCCTTGAGCCCAGGAGTTTGAGGTTGCTGTGAGGTAGGCTATGCCACAGCACTCTAGCCCAGCAACAGAGCGAGACTCTGTCTCAAAAAAATAAAATTAAATAAAAAAATAAAAAGCTGATCTCAGGCTGCATGTGGTAGCTCACACCTGTAATCCCAGCACTTTGGGAGGCCAAGGCAGGAGGACTGCTTGAGACCAGGTGTTCAAGACCAGCCTGGGCAATATGTGAGACCCCATTTCTACAAAAAAAAAAAAAAAAATTAGCCGGGCATGGTGGTGTGTGCCTATAGTCCCAGCTACTGGGGAGGCTGAGGCAAGAGGGTTGCTTGAGACCAGGATTTGGAGGCTACAGTGAACTACAACTGCAGTGAGCTATGATCATGCACTGCACTCCATTCTGGGCCCTGAGTGACAGAGCAAGACCCTGTCTCTAAAAAGCTGATCTCCCTCGGTGCACTTAAAATACAAATACAACTTCATTTATAAAAATTCAATATAAGCAATTTTCAGAAAAAAATACAGTGAATAAAGTATTAGAGATAGCTGTACACTTATAACTGGGAATGATTTCCCCAAAATTGCAACGGTGGCAAAAATATTGTGACTTTCAGTTAAAATTAGCTTGAACCCCTGTTTAATCTAACTCAGTAATTCTTTAACAACATTCATTTCTAAACTTTTGGCTATTAAGTGGAAGATACATAAAATGTTAAGACTGTATGAATTAAAATAGAATAAGCTCCCCAAACCCTCATCAGTTAAAAGGAAAAATCAATTTAAGACAACCAAAAATTTATTTTTCCTTTCTTTGAAATGAATCTAACAACTTGTCCTCAATTAGACTAGCGAGAAAGAGTAAATCAACCATTTGCAGACTGAATAAAAAGCTTTCTATTTGCTCAGTCTTTCTAGAGGGACAAATTGGTATACAATTAGGGACGGGTACCACATCAGCAGATACTAATACCAAACACATTAATAATTCCCAGAAAAGATGCCTTTTGGACAACTCATGCATATTTTTACTTCTTAATAGCATGAACTGTGCTTCAAAATCAGAAATGGTGTGGGGAAAAGAACTCTACTAAAATACTTCTTTGCCTGTTTATTACTAGGAAAAACCATATATCACTAGCAGATAAACTGCAGAACTCTACTAACATACATCTTTGCCTATTTGCCAATGGGAAAAAACATATATCACAAGTAGGTAAACTGATAGCTTTCCATTTTCTTTCTCTTTTTTTTTTTTTTTTGGAGACAGTCTTGCTCTGTTGCCTTGGGTAGAGTGCAGCGGCGTCATCATAGCTCACCGCAACCTCAAACTCCTGAGCTCAAGCGATCCTCCCTTCTCGGCCTCCCAGAGTGCTAGGATTACAGGTCTGAGTCACCGCACCTGGCCTTGATCAAAACTCATATTCAGAATTCTTTGCAGCCTTTAAGAAGCCGCATCATACAGAGATCTCCAAAATTATATTTAAACCATAAGATGTAAGTGGAGAAGAGGGAGGAGGAATTAGTGTTTAATGAGTACAGAGTTTTAGTTTTACAAGATGAAAAAGTTCCAGAGATTTGTTGCACAGCAATGTGAATATGTTTAACACTAATGAACTCTGTGCCTAAAAATGGTTAAGATGGTTAAATTTAATGTTATATGTTTTTTACCGTAAGTAAATATCAAGAAAAAATAACAACACATAGGTTTAATCCAGAATGACCAACACTGAGACAAGTTCAGTAAAACTACTGAACTTTAAAGAAAAACAGGCATCCAGGCAAAAAGTCAAATTATAATATATAGGGGAAGAAAATCCGTGTCATCAAACTTTTCAACAGAAACACTTTATGCCAGAAGGCAAGGGAGTAACATATTATTTATTTATTTTTTTTGAGACAGGGTCTTGCTATGTTGTCCAGGCTGGAGTACAGTGGCATCATCATAGCTCACTGCAACCTCAAACACCTAGGCTCAAGCAATCCTCCTGTCTCAGCTTCCTGAGTAGCTAGGACTACTGGCACATGCCACCACACCCAGCTAATTTTTAAATTTTTTGTAGGGTTGGGGTCTCACTAAGTTGCCCAGGCTGGTCTTGAACTCCTGGCCTCAAAACAATCCTCCCACCTTGGTCTCCCAAAGTCCTGGGATTACAGGTGTGAGATATTGTGCCCAGCCAAATTAAAAAATTTTTAAATCAATTCCTAAAAATCAAAAGTAAAATGAAACAAATGAACCTGAGTATATGTCCAGTTAGTGGCATAACCAGAGAGAAACTATTCCAGATAACTTGAAAACACTGCAATTTAACTGGACTTCTCTACATCTCTAATGGAACATAACTAACAGGGAAGAAAACTGTGAAAATTTTATCTCACACTGTTTACAGTAATCATAAGATTAGTAGTAGTATTCCCCCCCCCAAGAATGTGGCATTAAGCAAATGAGTAATTATGTGATTTAACTTTATCATACTTGGTATCATTGAGAATCACCTGGGAGAAAGTTAAAGAAAGCCAAGGTTAGAAAAAGACTATGTGGTCCCGAATTTGAATTAGAGATATCAATAAAAACTCATGGTGTACTTTATCCTTACAATGTTTCCTAGCTCTGTCCACTGAAAAGGCCTAGAAACAAAGACCAACAAAGTAGCAGTGAGCACCTCTAGCACCCAGACTGCAGTCTCCACATGTCATTTCCCACTCACAGGAACAAGTCTGCGGCAGGAATTGCACAAGATGAGACTGGAACATCTTGGAGCACCAGATAACAAGGAAGCTCTCAAAGCCTACAATGGTCTGCCAGGCGCGGCGGCTCACAACTGTAATCCTAGCACTCTGGGAGGCCGAGGCAGGAGGATCTTTGGGCTCAGGAGTTCGAGACCAGCCTGAGCAAGAGTGAGACTCCGTCTCTACTAAAAAAATAGAAAGAAGTTAGCTGGACAACTAAAAATATATGGAAAAAATTACCCAGATATGGTGGTGCGTCCCTGTAGTCCCAGCTACTTGGGAGGCTGAGGCAGGAGGATTGCTTGAGTCCAGGAGTTTGAGGTTGCTGTGAGCTAGGCTGACGCCATGGCCTCTAGCCCCGGCAACAGAGTGAGACTCTGTCTCAAAAAAATTAAAAATTAAAAAAAGCCTATTAGGGTCATGTCAGAAGGACTCAAGAGCTAATGTGAAGAGCTTTCCCCTGAGCAAAGATAGAATATAATGAACTTCATCAGGATAATAACAGCAAGGATTACAACATAGTAATTGTGCATAAGTCCACGAGAGCCCATAATGATTTTTTTTAAAGTCACCACTGAAGGATGTTGGTAATCCAATTCCTTATTCTGAAAACTGGTAAAAGCATGAAGCATTAGCTTGCCTCTCCTATATGAACAGCAGCTCGGGGTGAGTGAACAACTAATAGGTGAGGGGAAGCTTCTCTTTACAGAAATAGTCCAGCGAAGACAAAAAGAAGGAAAGACAGAATTAGAATATAATCCTTATTAAATTAATAATTTGGTGACTCATCAATCACCGACCCCCCCCGCCCCAAAAAAGACAACCAGATACATGGTTGTGATGGTGAACACAAAAAAGCAGTCTTACCAAATACATACATATGTACAAATTTAAGCTTTAAAAAGAAAATGAATTTGATCAAGCTGCTGGACCCAACCACCCCAATTTATATGAAATAGAACAGAACATGATTAATGACGGTTCGGGAAGGCGATCAACAAAATTCAGGCTGTGGAAAACTACAAGACAAATGACTAAGTTTCCTTAATGAATATATTGCAAGGGGCAGAGTATGGCAACAGAAAACCCAAAGCACAAACTTTGTCTTAATAAATCCTTTAATTTCCACATATTTTATAGTATACAATTAGCAAAGAATAGGACTTTCTTGTTCTCAGGTATTGTCCATGCTGCTTCATTGGTTCTTCTAAAATAACTCTAAGAAATAAAATACAAGGAAACAATAGACATTAAAATCATATGTGTTCATAGAAGCACTATTCACAATAATCAAAAGATGGAAATAATCCAAATGTGCATCAACAGATGAATGGATAAACAAAATGTGATACACAATGCATCCAAAATGTGTCCATACAATGGACTACTCAGCCATAAAAAGAAGTGAAGTTCTGATACATGGATGAACCTCCAAAACATGCTAAGTGAAAGAAGGCAAACACAAAAGTTCACATATTGTATGATTCCATGTGCATGAAATATCCAACCTAGGTAAACCCACAGAGAAAGAAAGCAGACTGGTGGTTGCCAGGGGTTGGAGGCAGGGGAGAATGGGGAGAAACTGCTTAACTGGCGCTGGGTTTTATTTCGAGGTGATAAAAATATTTTAGAATAGAGGTGGCAGTTGTGCAATATTGTGAATGTACAAAATGCTACTGAATCGTTCGCTTTAAAATAACTAATTTTGTTATGTGAATTTCACCTCAATTAAAAAAATCATATGGGGAGGAAGAATTTGGCACAAGTCAGATTATGATGTCATTTGAATTTTAGCTTAATTTTCAAGCACATATGGTAAGCAAGATACAGAAGTTTACCAAAATTATCCCTCTTAAATGTTATTTGTGAGATAGGTTTTCTTATGTCCATTTTTCAGTTCAGGAAACTAAGGATCAGAAGAGTTCAGTGACTTGCACCAAGTCCCACAGTTAAGAAACAGCAGAGGCCAAGAGAGGCAAGATTTGAACTCAAGGTCTGGTCCACTCCAAATCCCTGTCATAAACTATACACCCGTCTGACCATCTGAGAGAGGCAAAGAATAGAGTGTAAGTGGGGGTGGGGTGGAGGACAAAAACCAACACCTCTGTGTTTGCATAAATTTAATGTCTATTATTTCACATATACGTGAAAGAGGAGCCAAGTGTTTGGAGTTCTCTGTGACATGAACAATATCTGACTTTTCCTTTTCCTGTAGTGTAATAGGAAAGAGAGACATTGCATTTGATGATAAAATGCTCAACCAGATAAAGTCCAGGGTTTTTTTCTTTCTGACAAAGGCAAACAAAAATTGTACATCAGAGACCCTTTAGTCTCAAAAACATTTTGTTTTCCATATCAACTTTAAATATTTTGTTTTACACATCTAGTGTAAGAACCAATACATTTGATGCACAGCTTCCCTGTCCAGAATAAAATATGGAATAAAGTGAAACAACAACCAAAAAAACACATGAACAGCATCGCCCGACTTTATGTTTTTGCAAACAAAAGCAAGGGAACTCTGAACCTAGGTGAAAATGTTGGAACATGCAGTGTTTTCAACACGTACACAATTTCTGTATAACTTTACAAAGCACCAGGAGTTTGAGATCAGTCTGGGCAACATAGCAAGACTCCATCCTACCAAGTTAAAAAATTAGCTGGGCGTGGTGGCGGATGCCTATTGTCCCAGCTACTCAGGAAGCTGAGACAGGAAAATATAGCTTAAACCCAGGAGTTTGAGGTTGCAATGAGCTATGATGACACCTCTGTACTCTAGCAACAGAGCGAGACGCCGTTTCAAAAAAAAAAAATCACTGTACTTAGTACCTGGAAAGCAACCGTACCACATTTTTCTAACCAAATGTAAAGGAAAAAAAAATTGTAAAATCAACTCAATTACACCAATACTATTTACTAGTAGGAATCAAAATGTCATTTCCTAAGGGAGGGTTATAAAACAGAAATAAACAGAGTTATAAACATCCAATAAAGTTAGTTTGTGCAGGGATTTTTTTTCTGCCCTTACGAACAAATGTACAAAGAATTTATCCAGATAACTGAAGACCTCACTCTCTGCCACCCCAAAACAAAAACAAAACAGAACAAAACAAAAAAATCCACCAAGCCACCTATTGTTTTTCCCCCCAAAACAATCAAACTTAGCATTTGCATTATCTTAAACAACAAGACAGTCACCAAGTGGCCTCTGATGTCTTTACCTACAGTTCCAGGCTTTCAAATTAGATACCTGATCAGTTTCAACTGTTTTACCTAAATTTCTTTGTGGTACAATGTTTTTAAAAGCTGTAGCGTTGGCCGGGCGCGGTGGCTCACGCCTGTAATCCTAGCACTCTGGGAGGCCGAGGCAGGAGGATCACTTGAGCTCAGGAGTTTGAGACCAGCCTGAGCAAGAGCAAGACCCCCGTCTCTACTGAAAATACAAAGAAATTAATTGGACAACTAAAAATATATATATAGAAAAAATTAGCTGGGCATGGTGGCACATGCCTGTAGTCCCAGCTACTCAGGAGGCTGAGGCAGTAGGATTGCTTGAGCCCAGGAGTTTGAGGTTGCTGTGAGCTACGCTAACGCCACGGCACTCACTCTAGCCAGGGCAATGGAGCGAGACTCTGTCTCAAAAAAAAAAAAAGAAAAAAAAAGCTGTAGCGTCCACACTAGCCACTAGGACTGCTACTCCAGATCAGTGCTGTCCAATAAGAATATAACGTGTGCCACAAATGCAAGCCACATATGTAATTTAATATTTTTTAATAGCTACATTTAAAAAAGTAAAAAGAAACAGGTAAAATTAATTGTAATATATTTTATTTACCCCAATATATTCAAAATGCTATCATTCCAACATGCAATCAAGGGTTACTCTATACCAGCACTGTACTAATGAGTACTGCAGGGGTTATTCCTTGCAACCCCATGAAAATGTTACTATTTTCTTTTTATTTTATAGAAGAGAAAACTAATACACAGAGAGGTCAAGTAACTTGTCCAAGGTCACACAGTAAGAGGCAGTGCCGGGTCCCCAGATCCAGCTATTTTTATTCCAGAGCCTGTGTGTGTGGGGGGGAGGGGTGGACAGGGTCTTGCTCTGTTGCCCAGGCTAGAGTGCAGTGGCATCATCATAACTCGCTGTAGCCTCCAACTCTTGGGCTCAAGTGATCCTCCTGCCTCAGCCTCCTACTGTGGCTGCTCTTAACCATTACACTGTATTCCCATTGAACACCCAGATTTAGCTGTTTTCCTACTGGAAAACATTCTCTACTCCTTCCGGTTTATGTTACTTCCTTTCTCTTTTCCTTTTTTTTTTTGAGACAGAGTCTCACTCTCTTGCCTGGGGCGAGTGCCGTGGCGTCAGCCTAGCTCACAGCAACCTCAAACTCCTGGGCTCAAGCAATCCTACTGTCTCAGCCTCCCGAGTAGCTGGGACTACAAGCATGTGCCACCACGCCCAGCTAATTTTTTCTATATATATTTTTAGCTGTCCAATTAATTTCTTTCTGTTTTTGGTAGAGACGGGGTCTCGCTCTTGCTCAGGCTGGTCTCGAACTACTGAGCTCAGGACGATCTGCCCGCCTCGGCCTGCCAGAGTGCTGGGATTACAGGCGTGAGCCACTGCGCCTGGCCTCTCTTTTCTTTTTCTGTTTTTGGTATTTGATTATTTTTACACCTGGAATTTGTAGATGTAGACTGCTGTGTGGGATATTTTTTTCCAAATAGAAAATTTTGCTAAAAATATTTATCAAATATTCCATTTCCCCCACTAATTTGATAAGCTATTTTTATCATGCTAAATATACCTAGATCTGGACTCTATTCTCTTCTGAACCAGTATGGCACAGTCTTAACACCTGTAGCTTCACAGTGTTTAGAGCAAGACACACATTAACAGATCCAAACCCTTCCCACATTCTCAAGTTCCCAACCCCAATCCCTGTACCCTTCCTTCTTCTACTTTGTGGAGTTCTCTCAAAACCCTTTCTCCATTACAAAAATTTCAACATCTTACAAATTCTTCATATTTCTATCCATATGTTCTCCTGGTCTCAAGGAGACATTCTTTCTTTCCCTGTTCCAAGGTTAACTTCACCTGAGTTCTCATTGCCAACTGCCTCTACCTCCTCTGAGAGCCCATCAATAACCATCTTTCTGTTCCTCTCCTTCCACTGGTTTCTTACTTACCTCATCCTACAAGCACATCCTGGTCTTCCCAACTTAAATAACAAATGCAAAAAAGTTCCACCTGCCATGGCTTAATATCCATCCACTTACGCACCCACCCATCCAACACTCATCCTCTGTCTGCTCCCACCATACATCCGATAATTCCTCAAATCTTTACAGTAGTTTCCACCCCTCTACTGAAACTGTTGTCTGGAACACCAACCAAGCCAAGTCTTTTCTCACGCGTCATTCACCTTATGAATGCTCAGCAGAATTCTACATTCATTTCTGAGGCTCTCTTTCCCTCAGCTTCCAAAAGCCCTGACAGTTCCAGTCTCTTCTACCTCTCACTTGCTCCACCTTTTTGCCCAGCCCCCAAACACAGACGTGCTCTGAGCCCTCTCCTCTCTCACAGGCTCGCTCTTTTCCTCATAGACTCAAAGCAGAGGCTTTGACTGAAGACAGAGCTGGTCTTTATTCGGATGCTGCCATCTACCAGCCGTGTGACCTGGGACAAGTTACTTGAACTTTTTCAGCGTTGGTTTCTTTATTTGTAAAATGCAGATAATTCTGCCAAAGGATTATTGTTGAGATCAAATGAGATTACATGTGAATAGCAGCCTGCCAGGCCCAGTGGGCATTTAGTAAATGCTGGCTTCTCCTTTCCCATATACTCTACTCCCAAATCTTTGTCTCTGGTCTTTCTTTGGTGTTTTAGTCCAAATCCTCAGCCACCTGCCCTATCTGTTCATCTGGATAGCCCATCTTGCCTCAAACTCAACGAATAATGGTTTCTTCAGGAAGGAGGAGGAATAAAGAGCATTTTATCTGAGGAGCTGGCACCAGACCTCCTCTGAGGGAAGGCACTATCTTTTGTGGGGTATACCTGAATGAGCCGCTTAGACTGGAGAGCGACACACTAAGGGTGTGGGTGCTTTTGTTGCTCTTTGATGGCACCTAAACTGCTTTGTAATTTGTTTTACTTCTAAGAGGGAAGAGTGAAGAGTCAGAAAAAGGAGAAGTAAGAGGAAGGAGACATTGAGACAGAGAAAGTCCATTCATGGGTCTGGGGTAAGTTAAAAAAAATAAGACAGAGAAAGGCTGGGGTTGGTGAATTATGAGCCAGTAAGACTCCCTCGCTGAAGGTAACATTAGGGTAACAATGCTTATTATTCCTTTGGGGTTGTCTGCATTTCTATAATGTACACTCCAACTCATCACTCCCCACAAATCTTCAGTAAAATCTACACTTTGATTACATCATGTGAATGGAATTTTTTGGAGAAACTGAAGAATGGACTGACATCACATCTGTAGAGGGGCAAAGACAGCATGCTGCAGCCCAGAAGCCAAGATGATCGTTACATTAGTTTCTTGGGAATTCACAAAAATCCTGGAGGGGGCATTAGAATTCTCCATTCTATGGTTTTGGGGAAGAAGTGGGTTTTTGTCTAATTTCCCTGGATCATAAGGCACAGTAAGGCACCAGCTGACACTTAGGACTCACTTTGAAAGCAGTTTCTGCTCCAGATTCCCAATTTCTGTCAATGGTTCCTCACTTGTCTGGTCATCCAGGCTAAAAACGTCATAGTCATCAAAGCCACAAAACTCTTGAATACATGCTTTGTGCAAAGCACACTGGTCAAGACCTCAGTCGCTTCCAAGTTCAATTATAGTATGTTAGCACGTAAGAGTTTGCTATCAAGTCTCTTCTCTGAACCACCCATACCGCTTTCTTAAAAAGAGATACCCTTTTTAGATTAAAACATTTAACACAATTTTAAAAAATAATTTAATTGGCCGGGTGCGGTGGCTCATGCCTGTAATCCTAGCACTCTGGGAGGCCGAGACGGGTGGATCGTTTGAGCTCAGGAATTCGAGACCAGCCTGAGCAAGAGCGAGATACCGTCTCTACTAAAAATAGAAAGAAATTGGCCAAACAACTAAAATTAGAAAAAATTAGCCGGGCATGGTGGCGCGTGCCTGTAGTCCTAGCTACCTGGGAGGCTGAGGCAGGAGGATCACTTGAGCCCAGGAGTTTGAGGTTGCTGTGAGCTAGGCTGATGCCATGGCACTCTAGCCCAGGCAAGAGAGCGAGACTCTGTCTCAAAAAATATATATATATATAATAATAATAATTTAATTTAATTTGTTTTGTTTTTAGAGATCAATCTTTCTTAGAACACCATTTGGTTCCTCTCAATTTTGGTCCTACTCATCTCCTAAATTTTATTTCTCACTACCTTTCTAGAACTTGTTGACCCAACCAACTAATTTGTTCATTATTCTCTAATCCAGTAAGAACATTTGTAACCTTCAGGCCATTACTAATACTATTCTCCACATTGGGCTACTTGAGAGTTCTATAACCTGCCTTCACAGTCTACCTTCAATGCCATTTGCTCCCAAGAACCCCATCCTTTTAATGACCAAGCTCTTCTCTTTATTTTATTCAAAAGGCATAAACCCCTATGTCCTGTTATTTTTTAACAGTTTTATTGGAGTATAATATACATAGTATAAAATCCATCCATCGAACAGTTCAATGATGTTGGTAACCATCACCACAATCCAGTTGACATTTCCATCATCCCAAAATGTTCCATCATGCCCATTTACAATTAATTCCACTCCCATCCTCAGCCATAGGCAAATGTTGTTCCACTTTCTATCTCTATAATCTGCTTCTTCTAGCCTTGTCATATGAATGGACTCATACAATACATAGTCTTACATCTGGCTTCTTTCACTCGGCATGTTTTTGAAGTTAAATCATGTTGTATAGCATGTATCAGTAGTTTATTCCTTTAAATTGCTGAGCAGTGTTTCATTGTATACCACAATATACCACACTTTGTTTATCCTTTCACTAGCTGATGTACATTTGCATTATTTCCAGTTTTTTAGCTATTATGAGCAATGCTATGAACATCTGCATACATATCTTTGAGTATAAATGTTTTCATTTCTTTTGGACAGATTCGTAGGAGTAGCATTGCTGAATCATAAGGTAAATTTATTGTTTAACTTCTTAAGACACTGCCAAACTTTCCAAAGTGGCTGTACCATTTTACATGCCCCTCAGCACTTCACAAGGATTCCAATTTCTCTGCATTCTCAACACTTGACATTGTCTGTCTTGTCTATTCTAGCTTTCCTGGTGGGTGTGAAGTGGTATCTCACTGCAGTTTTAACTGTATTTCCCTAATACATAACGACACTGAGCATCTTTCCATGTGTTTATTAGGCATTCCTATATCTTCTTTGGTGAAATATCCATTCAACTCTTGTCCATTTTTAAATTGAGTTGTTTGTCTTTGTAATATTGAGTTGTAAGAGTTCTTGGTATATTCTGGGTACAAATCCTTCATTTATGTATCTGCAAAGCTTTTCTTTCAGAAGGTAGCTTGTCTTTTCATCTTTTTAATGTCTTTTTTTTTTTTTTTTGAGACAGAGTCTCACTCTCACCCTGGGTAGAGTGCAATGGCGTTCTCATAGATCACTGCAGCCTCAAACTCCTAGGCTCAAGTGCTCCTTCTGCCTCAGCTTCCCAAGCAGTTGGGACTATAGGCACGTGCCATGATGCCTGGCTATTTTTTCTATTTTTAGTAGAGATGGGGTCTCGCTCTTGCTCAGGCTGGTCTCAAACTCCTGAGCTCAAGTGATCCTCCCCCTCAACTTCCCAGAGTGCTAGGATTACAGGGCTCAGCCACCATACCCGGACTTTTTAAATGTCTTTCGAAGTGGAAGTGTTTTTAATTTTGAAGAAATATAATTTATCATTTTTTTACCTATATGGATGGTGCTTCTGGTGTCATATCTAAGAACTCTTTGCCCAATCCAAATCAAATAAATAATTTATCCTGTGTCTTCTTCTAAGGGTTTTATAGTTTCAACTCTTGCATTTAGGTCTATGATGCATTTTTTAAATAGCTTCATGGAGACATAATTTACATACCATACAATTCACCTATTTAAAGTGTACAATCCAATGGTTTTTAGTATATTCAGAGTTACGCAACCACTCACCACTATCTAATTTTAGAGCACTGCCATGACCCCAGAAAGAAACCCATTAGCAGTCACTCCTCGTTTCTCCTCTCCAGCCCCTGGCAGCCACTAATCTACTTTCTGTCTCTATGGATTTGCTCTTCTGGATATTTCCTATAAACGGGATTATACAATATATGGGCTTTTGCATCTGGCTTCTTTCACTTAGGGTAATGTTTTCAGGTTCATCAAGATTGTAGCACATAGCAATACTTCATTCCTTTTTATAGCCAAATAATATTCTATTGTATAGACTTGCCACATTTTATTTATCAGTAGTTCCATTCATCAGTTGATGGACATTGGGGTTAATTCCACCTTTTAACTATTATGAGTGATGCTGCTATGTACAAGTTTTTGAGTGAATGTATTTTTTTCATTTTTCTTGGGCAGCTACCTAGGAGTGGAACTGCTGAGTCATATAATAACTAACCATCTGAGGAACTGTCAAACTGTTTTCCAAAGTGGCTGCATCATTTTACATTCCCACCAGCAGGGTATGAAGCTTTCAATTTCTCCATTTCCTTACTGACACTTGTCATTATCATTTTTCTGATTATAGCCATCCTAGTGAGTGTAAAGTCGTATCTAATTGTAGTTTCGATTTTTATGTCCCTAATGGTTAATGATGTTGAGCATCTTTTCATGTGCTTATCATCCACTGTATATCTTTTTTGGAGAAATGTCTATTCAAGTGCTTTGCCCATTTTTTATTTGGCTATTTGTCTTTTTATTATTGAGTGTAAGAGTTCTTTGTATATTCTAGATATAAATTCCTTATCATATATGATTTACAAACATTGTCTCCCATTCTTAGGGTTCTCTTTTCACTCTATAATCCATTTTGAGTTAACTTTTGGTGATGTGCAGAAAGATCTGAGTTCATTTTGGGGGTGTTTTTGCTTGTTACTATCCAATTGTCCCGACACTATATGTTGAAAAAGACTGTCCTTTCTCCATCGAATTGTCTTGGCACTTTTGTCAAAATCAACTGACAATAAATGTAAGGATTTATTTTTGGCTTGCAATTCTGTTCCATTGAACTACATGCCTTTTGCTGTGCCAATATCACCCTATCTTGATGTGATGTATTACTGTGGCTTCATAGTAATTTTTTAAATGGAGTAGAGAAAGTCCTCCAAATTTGTTCTTCTTTTTCAAAATTGTTTTGGGTATTTTAAAGTGTCAAGTGCGCCAACCAAATAATTCTTTATTCTGTAATAAGTTCCATATTTTTAAGTCCGTGGTTTCAAAACTAATATTAAATCGATGCTCCTAAAGGTACAGGAAACTTTTATAATTATTTGACAGGCAGATTATTCACGCTTTTAAAAACTGCTCTTGCCATAGGACAGACCCATTTGAGAAGCATATGTGTATGCCAAGGTAACACAAATTTGGAGAAGGACGTAGATGTGATTAACATCTACAATCATTTGAAGTTAAGAAGATTATCCTTGATAATGCTGGC
>RJWJ010008687.1:0-52563 GCA_004363605.1 Indri indri
CCTCGGCCTCCCAGAGTGCTAGGATTACAGGCGTGAGCCACCGCGCCCGGCCCTTCTTAGGTATTTTTTTTACAACTGTTTACATAGCATCTACATTGTATTAGGTATTATAAGTAATATAAGAGACTTACGGCCCTTTTATAAAATGGAGTATTTGCATATAACCTATTAACACAAACATCTTCCCATATACTTTAAATCATCTCTAGATTACTTATAATACCTAATACAATGTGAATGCTATGTAAATAATTGTTATACTGTATTGTTTAGGGAATAATGACAAGAAAAATGTCTGTACGTGTTCAGTACACATGCAACCATCATGGGCCTACCTACATTTTCAATTGGCAGTCGGCTGAATCCAAGGATGTGGAACCCATGGATACGGAGGGCCAACTGCAATTAGTTTTTCTTTTTCTAAATACAATCCCAGGCTGTTATTTCACGGTGTTAATTAAATATTGCAATATCTGAAAAAACCAAATTCCTCCAAATAGTAAAATAGCAATATTGGATTTCCTTTGTACATAGCAACAACTATTTAAAAATTAATTAGAGAATAATTGTTTTATAATCCCAAAAATCCTGTAAACTCATTAGAAGTTGAAGCTTAAGGAGCCATAATTTAATGTATTACAATACATGTAAATTGTACATTAATATTCCTGTTTTTGGACTAGTCAGTAGAAATTCATAACATTACCTTGATTTGCAATGGAGATTGTGAAACACATTAGTATTACATGATTACACATTGTTTAACTCTATTTCACAGTCTCTCTATACTTGCCTTATTATTTAAAATATACTGTTCTCTAAACTAATGAAGAGAATTTGAATTTGTATGCCTAAGAGACAAAATTTAATGAAAATATATTTTAAAACTGAAGTACACAATTAAAACTTAGATATTTGGATATACTCATTATTCTTTAAAAGGCTTAAATCATGAAAATGCTACTTGTCTTTCCAATGTATCCCTAATTATATTCTCTAGTCAATCCTCAATCCGACTTCCTTTTTCCCCATCAACACTTTTTTTTTAAGAATAAAGCACAGATAATAATAAATGACTAGTTATTTTAATAAAAGAGTGGTTAAACTATTAATATATGTAGGCTTTCATCACTAAAAACTTTATGAAAAAGATTAGGTTCACAAGATTAAAGAACAGCATAAAGTTATCCAGTTTTCTAGTAAAATCACAATATAGCCGGTACAAACAAAGGAGAGAGAATATAAATTTGATGTTACTTTCCGATTGCCTATTGTTTAAAATATAAGAAACAGATTCTCTCTAGGGAGGAATAAAAAAGGAATAGTCCTGATGCTGGCATTTCCATATTTTAAGCCAGCAAAATAAACACCATATGATCAAATGTGAAAAAACATTCCAATCACTCTTTTTAAAAGCAATCTTAATTAAAGTCACTGCAGGCTGATTTTTCAGAATTTACCATACAGATAGACCATATTTGTGTATGCTTTATGGATACAGTCTAGAACTAGCCTCTGAGTTTCATTAGAGTACTTACTAAACAATAATTTGCATGAGTATTTATATACTGAATAAACAAAATGCCACGTCCTCTGGTTATTTTCTAAATTAAAACAATGCAGGCAGTTTTATAACTACTGAGTCAAGGATATTAGCAATCATTTCCAAGCAATTATAATTGACTATTCAGGTTTCTATTTCCCATATTCCAGGATGCCTCAAAGGTTTACAAAGTCATATGAAAATTATCAATTTATTTTTCAAAATCTGACAGGCTTGGGGAGTTTGTTTTTTTTTTTGAGCAATTATTGCAACTTTAAAAGCTTGCATTTTAAATAGACTAAAAAACGTATATAATTTGAGGTAAACAATCAACTGATCACATATCAATAGTACTATAACACCCAAGCATTTTATAACGAAAGATTCAATAAGTTTAGAAATGTTTCCATGGCACCAAGCTAGAAGGCAATTTAAAATCAAATTAATATGCCAAAAAAAGAATCCCAAACCATGCATATCCTATAAATTAGGGATGAAGCTAAAATAATTAAGGTGGTTTATTATTTTGCATTCTCTTTCTGTGTTCTTATTAAATCTTTATGGACATTTCCTCTTCTGATTTAATAAGACTATCTGATTTATAAAAAAGAGCTAATGTTATATCCCACAAATGAAAATATTGATGAGCATGCTGTAAAACACAATTCCCTGGTTTTGTTCTCTGGTAATTTCAGTTTGCTATGACAATACTGAAATCAATACAAACATATCTTTCCTGTGAAATAAAATCCAGTATTAAAAACCATCCCAAATGATAAGACTTCCCAACTAGCAGGCTTGAAAATTTAAGAACTGATATGAGTTTAATCTGGAATATGTATACCTGCAGCTTGCAGCAGATCTGAGACAGTATTCCTTTTGTTTGTTTTCCTGGAAGTCGCACAAATGCCATTGAAGTATTTGAATAACTCAATAATTATGCCCTGAGGGAACTTAAAATAGATTTTTTTTTCTTTTTAACGCTCCATACTTCCTTAATTTCCTCACTGGTGGAAGTGGTTAGAAAACTTTCTTTCGACTTTTAAATTGTCAAATACAAACATATATGTACACATTAAAAATAGTAATAACATGAAAGGTTTTGCACTGTGTTCACTTTCCCTATCACATCCCCCTCCTTCCCATCACCTTTCATTCCCTTGAATTTTGTGTTAATCGTTCTCTTTCTTTCCATTAATGTTTTTTCCATCAATGCAGGCATTTCTAAACAGCATGTTTTTTTTTTCAATTTTTCCAGTTTTGAACTTTAATTAAATGAAATAATTCTACAGCATTCTTCTTTGATTTGCTTCTTTTGCTCAATATTATGTTTTTGATATTCATCCTTGTTGACATCAGTAGCTGAAGTCATTCATTTTCCCAACTGTATGCTATACTGAGGTATAAATACAATTTATCCACTCTACCGCTGATGGATATTTGAGTTATGTCCAGTTTGAGGCTATTATGAATAGTAATTCTGTGAATAATCACTTGTGACTTTTGCTACACGTGCACAAGTACCTCGTTTGTATTTGTGCAAACATCTGGGGGAGAAATTGCTGGGTTGTAGGATATATACAAGTTAAACTTTACTAGTTAATGCCAAGTGAACTGTACCATTCGTACTCTCACCAGGTAGAACTCAGATTGCAGGGAACCATCAGTACCAAAGAGTACAACATACCAGGAGCTGATTTTCCATTGTATTTAAAGTTTTCTAAGTTATTCAGCTCTAACCTTCAAGCTCTGCCACAAGAAAAAGTGAAGAAGTAACTCGGAGGTCTTAGGCTTTATAAGGAACACCTGTACACTACCCACAGGAAGTTGTCCAGATCCTCCATTTTCTTGCTTCATTGATTTTACTTCTTGGATTACCTCTCAGACCCTGAATCTCACCATTATTCTTGCTTAGATTTGGTGACTTGGTCACTAACAGTAAGTTCTTCCCCTTCCAGGGGTGGGGAATCTATAGCCTCAAGGCCACATGTGGCCCTTCTGATAGATCCCCAAGTGCGGCCCCTCAACTGAATCCAAAATTCATAGAACAAATCCCTTTATTAAAAGGATTTATTCTGTAAAATTTGGATTCAGTCAAAAGGCCACAACCAAGGATCCAGAGATCCAGAAGAGCTCCTAGCTCTTTCTTTTCTCCACAGTAATTTGCCTTCCACATACTTTTTCCCATTTTGGACCATATTATTATACATTTGTTGTTTTCCTGTATTTATTAGTTACCTCCGGTCTTTCCTTGTCCTCCATAAGCACCCAAACTGTCTAGATCTATAAATTAAAATAGGCAGAATTCAGAAGGGAATTTCTTGCCCCCTTCAGTTAATGGTATACTTCCTGTTCAAACTGGCTTGTTGAAAGGGTTACCTGAATCGGTCTTCCATCAGGTGTCAGCACCTCTTCTGAAAGTTCCATCATCTTCAGGGCCATCAGAGCAATGGGTTTAGCATGGCAGAGGCTTTTTCTGTGGAGTCCTGCTGCAACGCAGTATGCGTCACCTATTGTTTCCACCTGCAGCAATCAGACAAATCAAATGCAAACATATGATAATGAGCTAGAAGAGAAACGATTAGTTATCTGCAATCACAAATGTTGCTGAAAAACATGTCAGCAAAATATCAATAAATTAAGCAATTAGACAACTGTGTGTAATCACAGTTGAGTTTGCAAACAGCCACAGTCAAATACTGACATCTCACTCTAGGGCTGTTCATTAACATTATCACCATAGATGATCACTGAAATTAGGAGCAACTGTAATATAAAATAATTATCCCCCACAAAAATAGAACTGTCAGTATTTCGCCTAGAAAATTTCCAAATAATGGCATTTTACAGAGCGATCCTCTGGTCTCCTTCAAACTTTCAAATAGTCCTTCCCTGAAAAGCATTTTTTCCCAATTTTTCCTCCTTGCCAACTGCTCCACCCTTTCAGATATAGCTATAATTTGTCAGGCCTGTTCTTACTGAATAATTACAATACCTAATATTTCTTGAATTCATACTCTGTATCATGAATTCTGTCAACCACTTTATGTACATTATCTCATTTTATCTTCACAAACATCCTAAATGAAAGAAACTAGTATTAATTATATTTGAGAGATAAAAAATTGAGTTGCAGAAACCCACCCGTAAGCATACAATTAAAGAGTTAGTGGGCACTTTAGGGGTTTTTCCAGACTCTGTTGTCAGCATCCATTCTGAATATCCATTGCTATTGTTAAATATTTTAAATATTTAACCCACATTAAAACCCCCAAATTTCCAAAGCATAGAACATGGCATAAAAGGCATAAAACTTATTTTCTGAGAAAAGTTTCCTAATTATCCACTACAGGTATGATAGTAAAATCCTCAATAGCTCTAATATTATTAATTAGACCAAAGTGATGAAATTTTGTGTTAAATGCCCACTTCCAATGTCACCTTTTCTGTGAAGCCCTCCATGATCCATCCACTAGTCCTTAGTAAAAGAACTTGTCACTTCCTCTATTCTGTTTCAACAGCACTTTCCACATCTATTTGCTATGGCATTCATCACAGGATATAATCAATATGTATCCATATAATCACTATGTGTCCCAGCTATGATGTGAGCTCTTTACAAATGGAACCATGTTTTTTTCATCTAGGTATTCATAGTGTTTAGCCTGGTGTCTAAAATATAGCTATTTAATAAATATTTACCAAAAGAATAAATAAGTTAATCATCTATGTTAACCATGATAACACCAGTCATTCTAATTACTTGCCTATTTTCACCATTCATTTCATAAACACCAGGTAGATATGTGTGCTATGTAGATATGTATAGAAAAAAATGCCTCAATGACTAAAGATGCTTCTATCATAAATATATCGAGAATTATAAAATATTCTATTAAAATTTAATATCAGTAAATTTCATGTGAATGCATTCTAACACTATAATATTAAAAAGACATCATAAAATTCTTTGAACACTA
The DNA here is from genome assembly GCA_004363605.1 of Indri indri. Classification (NCBI taxonomy): domain Eukaryota; kingdom Metazoa; phylum Chordata; class Mammalia; order Primates; family Indriidae; genus Indri; species Indri indri. The sequence goes on from RJWJ010008687.1 coordinate 5,524, forward strand.
ATTTAAGGAACATTATAAGAACACTTAAGAAACTCATGGGACTATGACTGCCAAACTTGTCACTTGATTATCAGGAAACATGCATCAAAAATAATTCTATTGACCTATTATTACATTCGAAATTTTCACTTCAAGACCTCTTTTCTGATGCTATAAAAATGGAAACAAAATTATATGTAAGAATAGAAAGGCAATGCAATGTGAGTTGGCAATGGTTTTATTCCAAAGACTAAAATATACTTCCTGGAAAGAATTCTCACTGAGAAAGACATTCAGCAAACAACAAACATCTCAAGTGTGGCCATCTACCATCTTCCTCCTAATAACACAATGTCCTTTGCTAATCCTCACATTATCCCATCCTTTTGTATTTCCATACAATTTTAAAATCTAGAATGCTGTTAGGTATATACTTTGAAATTGATTTCTGATTTTCAGATATCAGAACACATGGGCAGTAAATTGCGTGCACAAATTGAAATGCTTTGTAGTCATTCTGTACACATATATTCCTGAAGCACTTCCTGGAATCTCTATCATCACCATCACTATCATCTTTATCCTTCTCATCATCTCCATTACTTTTTTAGAAAAAAATTCATTGAGTTCCACTAAAGATTAGTTATATGTTGTACTTTCTCCTTAGAAGTATGTCACGCAATAGCATGGAAAAGATGGACCAATATGTTACCAAGTGACATAGCACATAAATGAAGTACGAAATAAATATGTGCACAATGTAAATGCAAAAAATTCACATTAAAATAAATGCGTAATCATGTAAGATTTTATAGCATTTGGTTTCTGTCTAGCATTTGGTTAGCTATCAGAAAAAGTAGAACCAAGAATCTAGGCAAGAAATAGACATCAAAAAAACAATGACACATACTAGCATGTGGAATTCTCACAGTTATTCGCAAACACTCAACCTACTGAAAAAAAGAAAAACCTAAAAGATGTGTTTTTCATAGGCTAAGCTAGATTATGTTGCAGTAACAATAGAACCACCAAATCTTAATGCACTAAAACAACAAAAATTTATTTCTCATTCATGCTACATATTCCTGAAGGTCAAAAGATTGGAGTGGAGGGAAGAAATTCCACATCTCGTCACTCCAGGAACAAGGCTAATAGAGCCTCCACATCTGGAGCTAGTTACCAAGGTAGAGGGAAAGAGGTTCTGACTAATAGCACAGGAGCTCATAAAGCTTCCTCCCAGATGCGACATGTATAGCTTCTTCTCACCATTCATTCACCAAAGCAAGTCATATGACCATGCCTAACGTAAAGGGAATGGGAAAATGCAAACTACCTGGTACCCAGAGAGGAGTCAGAAATATTTGGTAAATAGCATTAATGAGAACATGAATGAATAAGTAATCACTCAGAAATTTTCAAATATCCAGATGTCTGTAAAGTTTAAGTAGTACATCTGTGTGATGTTTTTCTTTCTTTCCAGATATATTCAGCATCTTAACCTGAAAATCTTGGCAGAAACACTGCTGCATTAGTAATGCAGCTTTCCATGAACACTCCATATTTCTCTCTTCTCCCTTCGTCTAAGGCAGCTACATACAAGTTTAGCAAAATTAAGCATATGTGGAAATTTTAGTGGATCCCTTCAAAAAGTAATTAGTCAACTTTGCTTCATGAGGAGCAGGGAAAGTGCAAGAAGTATACATCAATTCCAATTGCTCTTGAGGTAATTCCCTTGAGTCAAACCAAAGTGAAACAAGTGGTTGTTGTAAACAGACTACAAAAGAACTGTCCGAAAAGTTAACTACATTCTGAATCCCTTTATAATTGCCTCAGTGTTTTCATATAGTTTTAAATACAACAGACACAATCTAAAATAGTCCATCTCATTTACTTTCGCCATATCCCACCTGTTCTTAAATACCATTTGATAAGAATGAAGATGGTTAAACTAAGCATGGAGATGGGAGAAAGATAAGGCTTATGCAAATGTCTGAAAAACCTTACATTCTTTTGTGAATTTAGAAGAGGAGGCTTAAGTACCAAAAATATTATGTACAACAGCCTGCCTTACATATGACTACAGCTGCTTTTATCAAACTTTAAAGAATTCCCCTATCTCAGTATATGTTTTCTCAACACTTTATAACCAAGATCCTCACATTATTCCAGAAATAAAGAGGGTGTAAATCAATTTCTAAGAGCGATGCATTCACTTCTTTTATTCACTTTATTTCAGTTTTAGGTATTTTAGTTTTAGATCATTTAAAAGAATTTATTTGAGCTCCTAACAGAATCACATTCCCATAAAATTCTTCTCCTCCCCCTGCTCGGGAAGGAGTGGGAGTGAGGGTTAGTACTGAGGATAGGATTAGCCCAAAGGAACACTGCACACAATTAGGCAATTAACCTTCCCTGTCCCATGGGACTCATGACCATCTCAGTCCAATTCCATAGTCCTGGGTCTGTCTCCCTTTGAACTTTCTAAAGGGTCAGAGAGCTCTGGTAGTCTACATTACTGGACAACCTCCCTCTCTCCCTCTGAATACAATCCAGAGGACAAACAAATTAGAAAGTCTCCTTTTCTAGTTGTTTTGTTTCATGTTTGTGGACTCCGGTGTCTTAAAAAGAAAGAGAGAGAGAAAGGGAAAGGAAGAGAGAGAGAGAGAAGGGATGTTGGAGTGAGATGTAGGCAGATGGATGTAGATAAACCCTAATGATGAGAAACACCTTCTTTTCCTTCCTAGTGCCGCAGAGCACCAAGTCACCTGGTCATGCTCAGGTGGGTGAAAGGGGCTAGCAAACATCCCACATTCTTCATGGGCTCATTGGCTGTGGCTAAGAACACTGATTCTTGGAAAGGATGCCATATTCACCCTTGCTGAGAGGACTGAGCTACACTTGCCATCCAGACACCTGACACTTGATATGGTTCCTAGGTGACAAGGAGGACAGGTAAGGGAGGGGTTTTCCAATGGTTGGCAGAGAGTTTAAGTCCACACACAGTTATGGAGATCCTTGTTGACTAGAAACCAAACAATGGGGTCATCAGTGGATGGACAAGATTATCCAAAGGCTGGCCAGGAAAAAAGAGCATGGCACAGGCCTTCATGGATACATACTGGAAGCAGAAGTGCAAGAAAAACTGTGGACTTGTGTAGATTAAGAGGTCCTCTCCTTTTTGCCCTTCCCCTCACACATGCACAGCAGCTCTCCACTGTTTATGTCCCTGTTTTGCCAGATACTCAGCAGCAAGGGAGAAATGGGCTCCTAGTGAAAGATAGAAATCCAGGTGGTAGTGGCTAAGCAAAGGTCTTAGGTCCAGGGAATGTCCACTGGACATGCTCAAAGATAAGTGGCTTGCCATAGACAGTAAGTATGAACTCAGCCTTTCATTGTTCTTGAGGTTGCAGTTCTTAAATATGCACTGATCCTCATTGGAGATGACTCATAAAGACCTACACCAAAGAGAGGTGGGAAGGCCCTCACACAGACAAAGATTCAAGCAATGTACATGAAGGCAATACAGGCTTCATCATTTTTTTGGCTTAGACAAAGTGATGGCCATGTCCATAAAAGCCATGTTCTTGAAGTTGGAAGCACTGAAAGTCCAGAGTAGCCAAGCTGCAGAGAGGTTAGCACTGCAGAGAGGTTAGCACATACACATCACTGTTGGCCAAGGACAAGTGCAACAACAGATGGCAGATGATCCGAAGCAAGAGCAACTTCCAAAAGGAGGAGTTAGCTACACTGATACCTATCAGCGTGAGGATCTGGACAGCCCTGCTGAAAGTAACTTGGCTTTCCCTCCACATAGCAAGTAGCATTTCAGGAGTTTGGCCAGAGATCCTTCTAATAATAACAGCAATCTTGTCAGATTCTGGGAAGTCATAGTCTGAGGAGCAGGTGAAGAAGCCACCGGTGACATTCTGCTCCTGCAGATGAATGACTGGGGCATGGGATCCTTGCCATGTAATTGGAATGGAAAGAATAACCACTTGCCCAGAGGATCTGACCCCATATTGTTTAACGATCACTTTATTTCTGAAGTACAGGTTTGTTCAAAAGAAGAATTTGAACTTGTGACCTGTCCTTGGATGTCTGAACTCTTTCTCCTCCTAATTGATATGATCCTCAGATCAGCAAATCTGCATCCTGGCCCCTAAGCATGACCCTTGGGTGGGGGTGGTTCCAAAAAGTGGCATCCCAGAAGGTGGGTATATTTTGGTTGATGAATCCATGTCCTCATCTAAGTACTACCACATCCACCCGAATTTGGGCTCCAGCTGGAGGAAGACCCTGTCAGCCTGAGCACTTACTGACTCTAGTTGCAGTCTCCAGAAAGTCCTTGAAATGATCACATTCAAGGAGCTACAGCCCTACTTCCTCCTTCATCCCTACCACTTTATTTCCCTTCATGACCTCCTCTGCCCTCCGCATGGACATCACAGCATCATCTCTTCCTCCACTACACTTCTTCCTTCTCCAGCCTTTCTCCACCTTTTTTCCACCTACCACCTCCTCCGCTTTCCTTACCTCTTCTGTTGCCATTGAAAAGTGGCACACTCCTCAGTCAATGTCATCTGGCCAACCCCCTACACTAGCTACTGCCCAAGACCTAGACCCAACTTCCGTAGGGTTTCTAACATTTATGGGGGGAGCAGGGACACTCTTCCCTAAAAGCATGTTGCCTACCACTAACAGTACTGCCAGTAGAAAATTGAGGCATCCCAGGTAATGGCTGGTAGGGTGGGGTAGCCCAGAAATTGCCACACCCATGTCACCTGAACTCTAGAGGAGAGGGTGCCCCTAGTCCCAGTTGTTATGCATAGAAGTCACAAAAACTGAGCAAGAAGAGGCTCCACTTCCCACAGGGGACACAGAAGCAGCCCCTGTCTTTGGAAACTGAACATATGCAAATTCTTTCTAGTCAGACACTATATTGTGATCCACCTCAACATTTTATTCCATCCCCTCCATAAAATATTGACCATGAAAAAGCAAAATTATTATTCAGCTATTCTTAGTTTTTATAAATAATCTTATAGTCATTCAATATTAGCATCTTCATTATGGGATCTTATTTTATGATGCTAAAAGTTAATACTCTAGAAATAATTTTGATATACTAATGTTGCAGAGGCTGGAGCTCTGTACTTGCCCTCCATATGAAGTTATGGGTAATATCTGTAGAACTAAGGTGTGATAAGGAGTCATTAAAGTAACCTCATCATACCTCCTACTTTCTATTCGTATGACCACCTGTCATACAAAGAACTGAAAATCCTCATTTGACATTGTTATCAAGCTACACTGGCACGTCAGAGGGAAGAATTTCTGTACACAGGCACCCAATCCTTGCATAGTCCCAGGAAAACAAAAGGACATGTGGTCCTAAAGCCCACTGTCATTGTTACATGTAGGGAGCTATTTTCCCCAGTGGCTTTAAATTCACAGCTGATCATTCTCAGAGACCCTGATACAGAATACGGATTGCAACCAGGTTTATTTACTCTTTCTAAAGGACCCTGGTGCACTCATTACATTTAAAGAAGTCTCAAAATGAGAAGAAGGAAAACTATCTCCACTTCACTGACTATGCAGTTCTTTTAGGGCACATCCCAAACAAAACTGCAAACAAGGCAAAGTCTATCTCAGGACTCAGCCCTCATGTTTTTCAAGTTTTCCTTCCCTATTTCTGGATCTGTAACTTTCTTACATCCATTCCATGGACAAATTTCTATCACTCCTCTCAAGGTATATATCATGTTGGGGTCTGTGTGTGTATGTGTGTGTGTACACATGTGTGTGTTTATACTCTCCTCCTACTAGATATTTATTGAATTTTATATCCCTAGACGCTAGCACAGTATCAGGATGCCCAAAAAGAGTTTTACTAAATGCTTTAAATTACATCCAATTTCTGCATTTAGGGATCAGAAGTGTCCCTTAAGCAAGTTTTTCAAATGCAAAACTCAGGACCGCTTGCATAAGAATTACTCAGATGGTACTGGGTAATGGTTGAAAATTAGATCCCCAAGTGCCACTTGAATTTATTAAATCAAAATCTAGGTATAAGTCTCAGAAATCTGCATTTTCAAAAGCTCCTAGACATTCTTTTTATGATTCCCAAAGTCTGAAAACCTCTGTATGTGATGTGAGTTAAAAATAGCAGAAGATTCACCCAAATATTCACCTTATTTTGAAGAGCCCATAGGCTTTGAGAAAGAAGAGAAGCAATCTAACCTGACTCCAGCCATTCCCATGTATTCCTTCTGTCTTCCACTCTATCGATAGGGGTAATAAACTTTCCCAGACATTTACTTATTTGTCAAAACTGTAGACTAAAAACAACCAGCCTAAATGTGTACATACACCCTGCCAATGTTGAGAATAATCTGGCAGAGTAGGCATTCGATAATCAAAGAAAGTTTGTTGAGTTCAATTAAATACATCCAAATGACTCATTCATAATGATTTAGCAATTCAAGTGGAAATAAGTTTAAGAATTTACCGATAAAACTACATCAAAAAAATCCTTCATTTTTTAAAACAATCTGTCTAATTATACTCATTTTGGTTGATATTTTTGACCCAAATACGGCTTCTTTTAAGGCTGTCTCCACAGTGCTCAGCTAATACAGCACTGAAAATGAGGTCATGGATATAAATAGAACAGTGATTTGGCCTGGGAACTACTCCCAAAGGAGAGAAAATGGATTCCAAATGACTACCTATCACAGAAAGCTCTCCTCCTGAAAAATCTCTCAGTAGATCTATCAATGTAAATTCCGATCTTGCACAGGAATCCTGATCATGTGGAAAATACTGTTGCTAGGCCCCAGGTTGTTTAATGTAAAGGTTATTTAATACTGAGACATGTTAGCAAATAGAAATATATTGAAATATCCAGTAAAAATTTCATTCTCAATCCTCAAGTTAGATGTTGGCAACTCAAAATTTCTTTCTGCTATATAGTAAACAGTCCTGTAAGATCTTCAACTATAGGGCTCCAGTTTCCCAGATTCATCCATCACTATCATTCTAACTTACTCCTGGTTCCAATCAAAATGAATAACTCAATGTTATTTGCAAACTTTCTGTACCTCCCAGCACCATATTTATACTCAAAGTTATTGCTCTACCTGGAGTCCATCCATTCACTCTTTATAAAATAATTATTAAGAGTGTATTATTTTTAAGAAAAGTTTTCCAGGGATTCCTGATTTACCAGAACTTTAAACATGTCCCCATAGAATTGTGGATGTCTGCTATATTTTGAATAAACACATAAAAAGTGCTAAATAGTGCTAATTGATGTCACAAAAGTGAATAGTGTGGCCCCATTAGCAAATCAAGAGGAAATATTTCATTAGGAATTTTTTTAAAGGAGACAATCCAACCCTCTTAAATCCTACCATTCTTAGATATCTGTGGGATGATTATCTTTTATCCCCCCCAGATTAAGTATAGTTTTAGAAAGCAAGCCTTCCCCAGCCCCTCTTTCTTTTTTTTATTTTTGACTTCTGTCAAATTTGTCACTTGCTTCCAAGTCCATCTCTTATACTATATCTGTTCTGATTTTCTGAAAGTATCCCCATTCCTTTATTATCTTTGATTCTTTTAAAACATCAATCAAATTTGGCTTTTGTATCTTTTATACTCCAGTCATTTATATTTTGTACTTTATAATTATTCTGTCTAGATTGCTAAATCATTTAACTTTGAAGGCAAGGACAATGCCTTAGTTATCTTTTAAGTATTGTATGCAGGCATTGTAGACACTAAAAAATTATGACAGAGTCAGATTGTATGATAAACATCTCTATCAAGAGTTAGGTCAATACAGATAATGTTTAAATTACATTTCAAAACCCAAGTCATTGTTACATGACTATAAAATATATCTATTCAATCAACTCACATTAATCAAGAATACGTTCATAGTACTGGCATAAAAACAGACATATAGACCAATGAAACAAAATAAAGATTCCAGAAATAATTCTACACTATCTTTGACAAAGGCATCAAGAATACACAATGGGTAAAGGATTGTCTCTTCAATAAATTAATTGGGAAGCCGAATTGGGATGGGAAAATGAAATTGGATCTTTCTCTTAAAACATACAGAAAAATCATCTCAGGGGAATTGTGGCCAAGGTGGCAGACTAGAAGCAGCCCACACTCACTGCTTTCAAAGAGAGGATCAAAAGTTGCAGGTAGAAGTTTGTTCACTTACAGATGGACTGTCTCAGAAAAGAGTATTTCGAACCACTAGAGAAGTGATTGGAGATACCCAAAGTGAAGGAGAGAGAGGTGAGGTGATAGCTTGGCAAGATCAAAAGGTACCTGGGGGAAGCATCCACACGTGGGGACAGGTCAGGGAAGAGATCAAGAGATCCCCAGGGCTCCACACTCCTCCAGTGGATGCTGAACCTGAGCTGCAGGGGGGTCCCTGCCACAGCAGGCCTCCAAACTGATCGGGGAGCTGCTTGAAGACTGCGCAGTAGCATTGCACTGGAGAGCAGGCACAGTGGACACTACCAAATTCTGACTCTGGGTCACTGCAAGAGACATTATTCTGCACTCTCAGCCAGAGTGCCTGGTCTACAGAGGGGTCAGCTCCACTGCAGCTGCCTCCACATTACCCCTGCCAGGCTGGGGAGGGAGTGGATAGGGTGCGCATTCTCACACACCCTCCCTCAACAACGCCCCAGCCACCTCCAAGGGATCTAAGTGGAGCAGGCACCTAGTGACCCTCAGCATCTGCCACTGCCATCTCACCATCTTGATAGCACTGCTGCTGCCACCTGAGTAGCACCACAGCAGCTGTTGTACTTGGACCTGGGCAAATGGAGAGCTACAACCACCACGACTCGCCGATGGTGGGGCACTGTGCGTCTCCCCAGCTTCACCAGCCGCAGGCTGCTCAGCTTCTGTGGCTGAATGAGCTATACCACCACCGGCCCTGGTCCCACGACCTGCCCAGGCAACAGCCAAGGTCCCTTGACCTACCCAGGTACCCACCAAGGCCCAGAACCTGCCCAACCACTGGTCAAGGTTCTGTGACTCACCCAGCCACCAAGGCCCTGTGCTGCACATGCCTTGGTGGCCCCATGCACTGTAACCCTGGTGGTGCAGTGGATTGTGCATATTGGTGACCTCAACCACATCCTGTGCTGCACAGCCACTGTGGTACTGCCCCTTGCACACTGCCATAGACCCCTCATTGGAAGCCACCCCCCACCATGTACTGCCAGTGCCCCCGGAACTGAGCAGAGTGAGCACCCACAGACCTGACATCTGGGTCCACCACCTAAATAGCCTCACCCAGCTGCCACTGCCACCTCTGCACATAGGCTCAAGCAAGGTAAACTCCCTTGCCACCCGCCTTCATGGGGAGTGATTCTCCCAGCCTCTTAGGAGGTTCCAACAGCAACCTGGGGACAAATTCAACACTGTACGAAAACCTCCAACACCAGGTTGGACTGTGACAACCCCAGGGAAATGGGATGATGCAGCAGAAGAACAGTCGCATTACAAGTCCTCAGTGTATCCACCCCTCTCCCACAAGGTCAATCCTCTGAAGTAGAACAGAAGCACGTCATCCTAGGACCTCTCCTTCCTTTCACTAGATAGGAGAATGCCCAGTAGAGGAAAACAGGTACACTGCAAACTTACCTGTCTTGAGCTGAGAGAAGAGGTTTCAGATGAGAAGGAACCAGCATAAGAACGCTGGCAACATGTACAAACAAGCTGTTTTGACACCCCATTGGATCACAGTGGGATGTCAGCAACAGACCCCAACCCAAAGGAAACTGTCAAAATGTCAGAGAGGGAATTCAGAATATGGATGGCAAATAAGATGAATGGAATTGAAGAGAAAGCTGAAAACCAACACAAAGAAGCCAAAAAGTTTTTTCAGGAGATGAATGAAAAAAATGAAAAAGTCACTAAAGAGATAGACAACATAAGAGAAAATATAAAATAACCTAAAGAAATGAAAGAGTCATTTAGGACAGCGGTCCCCACCCTTTTTGGCACCAGGGACCAGTTTTATGGAAGACAATTTTTCCACAGACCGGGGGTGGGGGGAAGGTTTCAGGATGATTCACATGCATTACATTTATTGTGCAGTCAAACCTCTCTGCCAGTGATAATCTGTACTTGCAGCTGCTCCCCAGTGCTAGTATCCCCCACTCAGCTCTACCTCAGATCATCAGACATTAGATTCTCATGAGGAATGCGCAACCTAGATCCCTCGCATGCGCAGTTTACGGTAGGGTTTGTGCTCCTATGAGAATTTAATGCCTCTGCTGATGTGACAGGAGGTGGGGCTTATGCAGTGATACAAACAATGGGGAGTGGTTGTAAATATAGATGAAGCTTCCTTGTTCACCTGCCACTCACCTCTGTGCAGCCCTGTCCTTAACACGCCATGGACTGGTACCTGCAGCCCAGGTGCCGGGGACCACAGATTTAGGGAATTTCAAAGTACAGCAGAAAGCTTCAACAGCAGGCTAGACCAAGCAGAAGAAATAATTTCAGAGCTTGAAGACAAGGCTTTCAAATTAACCCAGTCAGTCAAAGATGCAGAAAAGAGAATAAAGAGGGGACAATAACTCAGAAAAATGTGGGACCATGCAAAGCTAGCCAATATAAGAATTATAGGTATCCCTGAGGGAGGAAAAAAAAAAGCAAAAAGTATAGGAAACATACTTGAGCAAATAATTGAGAGAAACTTCCCTGGTATCACCAGAGATCTAGATATGCAGATACAAGATGGTTATCAATCACCTGAAAGATTCACAGCAAAAAGGACATCACCAAGACACATTGTCATCAGTCTGGCCAAAGTCAAATGAAGGAGAAAATTCCATAAGCTGCAAGAAGAAAACGACTAACTTACAAAGGAAAACACATCAGACTAACAATAGACTTCTCAGCAGAGATCTTCCAAGCTGGAAGGAATTTGGGCCCCATTTTTAGTCTTCTTAAACAGAACAATTGCCATCCAAGAATATTGTATCCTGAAGAACTAAGTTTCATAAATGATGGCTATATAAAGACTTTTCCAGACAAGCAAGCATTAAAGGAATTTGACTAGACATACTCTATAGGAAATGCTCGAAAGTGTACTCTACACGGAACAGAAAAATAGTTACCCACCAGTGTAAAATCGCCTGAAAGGTAAAGCTCACAGCCCTTATAAAACAGTAGCACAAGAGGGAAAATAAAACAACAATGTATCATTCAACAGGATGAACAGAACAGATTCCCACATATCAATACTAACACTGAATGTGAATGGACTTAGTGCTCCACTTAAAAGACAAAGACTACCTGAATGGATGAAATATCACAACCCAACTCTATGCTGTCTCCAAGAAACACATCTAACTCACAAGGACTTGTACAGATGAAAGCTAAAGGGATAGAAAAAAATTCCATGCAAATGGAATCCAAAAGTGAGCAGGTATAGCCATTCGCATATCAGAACTTGGATGGAACTGCAGACTATTATCCTAAGTGAACTATCTCAGGAATGGAAAAACAAACACCACATGTTCTCACTAATAAGTGAAAGCTAAACAATGGGTACACATGGGCGCAAAGATATATAAAGGACATTGGAAACTAACTAAGAAGGGTGGGAGAATGGGACAGACATAAGGGATAAAAACTTACCTATCAGGTACAGTGTACATTGTCCAGGTTATAGGCCCTCTAAAAGCTCTGACTTCACCATTACACAGTGTATACATGTAACAAAAAACATTTGTATCTCCTTAATATTTTGAAATTAAACAAAAAAAGAAGAAAAAAGAAAAATCAACTCAAAATTGATTAAAGACTTAAGTGTAAGTTCTGAAACTGCAAAACTCCTAGCTGAAAACATAGGGAAAAAGCCCTTTGACATTGACCTTAACAGTGAGTTTTTGGATATGACACCAAAATCACAGGCAACAAAAGCAAAAATAAACAAGTAGGAATACATCAAACTGAAAAGCTTCTACACACCAATGGAAACTATCAACAAAATGAAATAGGTAACCTACAAAATGGGAGACAATATTTGCAAACCATAGATATATGATAAAGGGTTAATATTCCAAAATATACAAGAAACTCAATAGCAGATACTAAAAATAACAGAATTTAAAAATAGGCAAAGCACCTAAATAAACATCTCTCACAAGAAGACATACAGATGGCCAAAATGTATATGAAAAAGTGCTCATCACTAATCATCAGAGAAGTGCAAATTAAAACCACAATGAAATATCACCTTATGCCCGTTAGGATGTCTATTATCAACAATGTGAGATAACAAGAGTAGATGAGAATGTGGAGAAAAGAGACCTTGTACGTGGTGGGAATGTCCATTGGTATAGCCATTATGGAAAAGAGTATGTAGGTTCCTTAAAAAATTAAAGATAGAGCTATCCTACTTTTCAGCAACCCCACTTCTGGCTATACGAGTGCTGTCCAGAAAGTATCCAGCCATGTAATATGCTCTTGTTATATTAACAATGGCTGGGTGCTTTCCGGACAGCCCTTGTATATCCAAAGAAAATGAAATCTGTATCTTGAGGAGATAGCTGCGCTTCCGTGTTTATTGCAGCTTTATTCAAAATAGCCAAGATATGGCAACAATCTCAGTGTCCATTGACAGATGAATAGATAAAGAAAATATTATGTATACATGCATATACACACATACAATGGAATATTATTCAGCCATAAAATAGAAGGTAACCCTGCCAGTTGTGGATAAACCTAGAGGACATTATGCTAAGTAAAATAAGCCAGACACAGAAAGATAAATACTACATGATCTCACTTACAAGTGGAATCTAAAAATGTCAGGCTCTTAGAAACAGAGAATAGGATGGTGGTTGCCAGGGGCTGGGGGTTGGGAAAATGGGAACATGTTGGTCAAAGGACCCAAAAGTTTAGTTACAAAGTGAATAAGTTCTGGGGATCTTCTATACACTACGGTGACTATAGTTAATAATACTGAATCATATACTTGAAATCTGCTAAGAGAGTAGATCTTGAGTATACTCATCACTCACACACACACGCACACACACATGCAGGGTAATTATGTGTGGTAATAGATCAATTATGTGTTGATTAACTTGATTGTGGTAATCATTACACAACATATACATATATCAAAGCATCACATTGAACACCTTGAATTTACACATTTTTACTTCTTAATTATACCTCATAAAAGCTAGATAAATGAATAAAAACTCCAATAAATAAATAAAATCCTATCCAAAATAAAATCCAAATCAGTAAAATAAATAAAACGTCTTATTTACTGTTATGACCCAATGCCTACCTTAATACTTAGAATCCAGTTTATAATCAATTATATCTTGAAAATAAATCAATAAACTTGTAGAAAGAATTTAGCATGGTAACTGGCACCTATCAATTATTCAACAAATGTCAGTCCCTGTCCCTCCCTTCATAGCAAATTCCCCAAGATGTTCTCTCTGGTCTTAGTCTTCTTTCACAGGAACGATGCCACTTGGAGTCAACTGCTGCTACTGTTCATTAATTCACGAACAATTTTCCATAGATATTGGCATTATTTTGAGTTATGAATAGAAAAAAATTCCCAACAATCATTTTCTGAACACATTTTATGTGTCAATCGCGACAAGCATGTGAGACCAATACTATTGTTCCGATTTTATATATGCAGAAGCTAAGCATAGCTAAGTTATATGACTAACTCAACTAAGTGACAAAGACCATTAAAATCAGGTTTTCAGGCTTGATGTTCAATACCCTTTCCTCCTCACTTAGCTGCCATTGAACTGTCATAAGCAACTTCCAAGTCCTCACCTATCCTCTCCATAATGGTCAAACACATTACTTTAATCAGGGAGCAGACACATGCCCTATTGCATATGAGGAGGTGATACTAGTAACGGAATTAAATAAGGGGGAAAAGGAAGAAGAAGAGAGTTTCCTTTTTATGACAGCATAAAAACTATAAAATATCAAACTTTGACTCAAAGAAAAATGTAAAATTAAAAATTATTGCTTTGGTCTACCTTAAGAACAGCATTATCCTAACAGACAGCTATCATAGATTCCAACACAAAAATGTGCCTGCACGTGCACACGTACACACACACACACACACACACACACACACACACACACACACAGCTGAGTCAGGATTTTGCTTCAACTGATTTCTTACAGTGTTCCAATTTCAAGGTCATGTTAATCATTTCAAAGCTTGAAAAATGCATCAGAATTTATAAACATTTATATCCATTTTAACTCAAATTCAAGATGACAAAGTTAAATTTTCAGTTTTCCACTTTAAAATATGTTTGCAAAAATAGACATAAATCATTTAAAACTTGCCACAGATGAATAATCTATTAATAGGGAGGTAGCAGTGTTGATTTGCACTTGGAAGACATTTTCCTAGCCAACCACATATGCTCCAACATCGAGAATTTAAAATCTTAGCATCTCACAGAGTCAGGGGGCCTTCTGAGCATTTCATCCACCTGCCCCATCAAAAGAATGTAGCTTATATTTGAATCATTCCAGTGACCAGAGCATATGCTTCAGCTAGTTTATTTCATTGTTGATTTCCATATGGACCTTCTACTGCACTAAAATTATTCTTTTAACTTTTGCATAAAGATCCTCCTTAACCTCCTTGATCCAAAGAGAACAAGTCTTTACAAAGTCCAACACATATTCAAAAATAGCACAGATTTGTTGAATACCTCTCTTAAAAAAAGAGTTATGTTTTTACCTCTAGGCTAAAATTCGAATTGCAATTTACAAATTCGCAATCCTCTTCCCATTACTACGTTGAGCATCTCAGGATTATAACAACGACCTTCGGACCTTTGGACCTTCGGCTGTTCTTCTTTTCAGCCTCAGGACAGTCCTTGTGACATACTATTGTTCTCATTTTAAAGGGATGAAATCTGACTGGCAACTGTCAAAGTTGCTAGAGATAGAATGTCAATTTATTAAAAAGATATATAGCTTTATATATAAATTCCAGAAAAAATTTTGGTCCTGATTCTGTATCCAGTTAATCAGGAAAACTAGCAACCTGACAAATGAATGATTGAAGCCAATGTTTTGTAAAATATGAGCTTTTGACTGAATCAGAACTAAATTCTAATAACATCTCTGCCACTTATTAAACTCATCTTTAAAAAAGACGTAACACCTATAGCACAGGATTGTTCTGGAAAATAAGTGAAATATCACTATGAAAGCATTTAGTACTGTGTCTGGAACACAGTTTGTATTTAGTAAATGTGAATTCTGCTAGTTCCATTTTGATTTAAGAAATTTGCACTTTTAAAGTCACTGTTGTTAAGTGGTAAGTAGTGGGAGAATTATTTATAGCATTTCTACTTCATATCAGCATGAATTAAAGGTCTGGTTTTAAAAAAAGTAATGAAAACACTCCAATTCAGTAAGACTTGCACATTGCAATAAGGCAATACTATCAGATAAGTAAGAGATAGCTGTCTTGCCTAGAAGACCAATTTCCATTTTAGTAAACTCACCCAATACCCGGGTATCATCAACCTTGATGGGGACACAACTGACCTGTTCACATTCTAAAGCTTGCCAGAAATCCTCTGCTAAATGGCCTCAGGGTCTCAACTGATGATTTAATGATGATAGTTCTTTATGAAGAAAAGCCAATTTTTTAAGTGATTTTTTTTTTTTAGAAAACATATTGGAGTAACAAACTATTAGTAAAATTTAAAATGCAAAATGCGTGTAAACTAAAAGCTAGTTACTCATTGTTCTGATGACGTAGTTAATGATAAAGATAAATAAGTAGTTTGGGCTTAGAACTTCACTTCTTTACAGCTTATTGAGACACAAGAGACATTTTTTTTTTCTCTGTAATGATGCAGTTAACTCCATAAGGCCAGTGAAAATCTTTTACTTACATCATGGGGTAATATTTATCCTTATTAGATATAGGAAATCCCAGCAGCAAGGGTCTAATCTATTAAGAGAATTTTCTAGAACCTCATATCATAAAGAAATTTCCACACTGTTTTTAGAAGTGATATCTATTTTCTTGGTGTCTTAGTCTGTTCAGGCTGCTACAACAAAATACTATAGACAGGGTGGTTTAAACCCACAGTTTTAGAGTCTGGGAAGTCCAAGGTCAAGGTGCCGGCCAATTCAGTTCCCAGGTAAGGGCTCTCTTCCTGCCTTACAGATGGCTGCCTTCTCACTATGTCCACAGCAAGTGCACGTCTCTTCCTTTTTTTATAATGACACTAATTCCACTATGGGGGTTTCACCTTCAAGATTTCTTCTAAACCTAATTAACTCCCAAAGACCCCACCTCTAAATACCATCATATTTGGGTTAGGGCTTCAACATATGAGTTTGGGGGGGTGGGTTGTCAAAAACATACAGTCCATAACACTTGGTTTCAAAGATAGAAAAACATCAATCTTCTTGCAATTGCCACCACATTTTAGAAAATTAATATCAATAGGGACAAAAACAGCCACCCCAAAATACTCTGACTAAAACAGCAAAATGCTTTATCAATATTGATTTCTGCTTAGCAATTCCAAGTATTTTAGCTTTCTAACTGTCTTCACAATTTGTCACAATGCTAAAAGAAATGTTCTCTGTATACAGAAAGAAAATAATTCAGGATGTCATTTTAGAATATAAAAAATAGAAATTTTTGGTTCAGTTTCAAAGTGTTGGCCATAGACATCCATGAGTCAATATAACTTTAAGAACCATTGTTATCCTCATAAAGTCTATATTGTAACTCGGATTATTCAGATAAAAATGATCCATGAAGATAGACTATGGATCCATTTTCAAGAACAGTTCCTATGAGGACTCAATGAAGAAGATACCAATAATGCATTTCAGGAAGCAATGTCTCTTGCCCCTCCCCCATTTTTATCTCTCTCCCTATCCTTCCTTCACAGTC
Organism: Indri indri; assembly: GCA_004363605.1. NCBI lineage: Eukaryota > Metazoa > Chordata > Mammalia > Primates > Indriidae > Indri > Indri indri. Next base: position 22,499 of record RJWJ010008687.1, read on the forward strand.
TTTCTCTGGTATACAGTGCAATTCTAATAACCTAAAAAAATAAACCTAAACAAGTAAGCATTTTTATCTATTTCTAGTAAGCACTAGATACACACAGTTTATGTATATACAAACACATGCACATACAAGCACACACATATGCATATATAACCACACACACACACACACACACACACACACACACACACCAAACAGGCCCAGATATACCTGCTTGAGAAATAATAACAGCTAACATTCATAGTTACTATCATGAACCAGACACTATTGTAAGCATTTTACATAAATCTCATTTCAAAGCTCATGAAATGTAACTATGAGGTAGACAAAATTAGTCTCTTTATTTACAGATGATGAAACTGAGGCAGAGAGGTTAAGTAAGTAATTAAAGATGGAAAGACGAGAACTGCAAGTAGTGTACTTAAGATAGCACTGGGATTCGCAGCCTTGGCTGAATGGAGTGAAAGGAACATAAGGAAGGATCCATCCTTCCCCTTGCTTCTTCCTTATCTCCAACCTAAGTGCTTGCCAAAGGCAAAAATATAAATGAGGCAAAGCCCTTTTCAGGTAATTTTTAGAGCATTATGGTATTTTGAAACTGACAATATAATCCCCTCAGTAAAGATATCAGAACAGAATGCTTATCTGTGATTTTCACCTTACCGCCCAAAGCATGTAAATTAGTTCTTTTCTACTCATTAAAATTATGCTAAAAATACATGCCAATTTCCATAACATTTTATAAGCTTCTATGGGAGTTATGCCCCTTTATCAAGTGAATGAGTTAAAAATGTTTACTAAGTGAGTGAATGAATGGATTATTTTTTTTTTCACTTCAGAAATTCCTCTTTTCTCACTTACTACAACACTGTCGCTTCATCTCCAATAAAATAGCAACAAAAGTAAGTGACATTGATGTTGATGAAGACTACTGAAAAGAACTAGTGTAAGTAAGTCTTTAATAGTGTTTAATTTCAAACATATGTTCTCTGGTCATTAGAGGAGAAAACATAAATCTTGGAGAAAAATGAACCAGTTACTCTTTACTAAATGGAACTGACATTTAGTGCCTGGAAATGAAGTAAAACGATATATACATATTTACAAAATTCCAAGAATAACTTAAGTACCTCAGTGCTTTGAAAGGCTTTCTACTTTATCATAAAACAAAACAAGAGGGAAATGAAGCATTTCATATGTCTGCAAAATCCAATTCATGGTGAAGTGACATCCTTGAGATTCTGCTTCATTTTCCAAAGGCTGCTTGCAGACAGCTTCAGTAGCTTTGTATTGTCAAAAGTCAAGACAAATTGAAATTCTTGAGGCATAAAGTTCTTTATCCTTAAAACTTCATGTGAGAAATGTCTGCTTTCAGCTTCTACAAAGGAGGTTAAAGACGGGGATTTAAGTCTGGTAGACTTATCCAATACACAAACTCGGATGCTGCCAGCACATCAGTGCAAAGCCTAGGTAGTCTTCACCAAGAAGCTCAGAACTGAAGGGCTTGCCTGGCTCTCAGCTTCCCTGGGATATTAACACACCCACTCAAAAGTGAACACTGATCACCTTATATATGAGCCTTCCTATCATGGATATTTATTACTATTACTTCTACATTCTGTATTTATTTTTTAAATGTGCTATGGTTTGAATGTGTCCTCCAAAATTCATGTGTTGTAAACTTAATTTCCAATACAACAGAGTTGGGAGGTAGGACCTAATGGGAGGTGTTTAGGTCATGAGGGAGGACAGAGCCCCCGTGAATGGATAAATGCCACCAGTCGAAGGGCGTGTAGGAATGGCTTCACTCTCTCTTGCCCTTAAGCATTCCACTACAAGAGGCCACAGCAAGAAGACCACCCCAGATGCACGCACCTTCATTTTGAACTTCTCAGCCTTCGGAACTCTGAAAGAATCAATTTCTGTTCTTTGTAAATAACCCAATCTCAGGTATTCTATTACAGCAGCACAAAACATACTGAAACAGAATGTCTAGACTTTTTTTTCCTCAAAGTGGTTAAGGAATTACAGTTAACAGGAGTCTATAAGCTAACAGGAGATTAAAGCAGAACAATATACATATATAAATTAAATGAAATGTATGTGATCTTAATCGTTTTTCTGGCGCTTTCTATTGGTTTTGTATTCATGGAGATTTTGAGTTTATAAAGTCAACGCAATGTTTTCTTTGGTCTTTGGAGATTTTTCAGAACTCTGGTTATCTAGCAATTTTCAAATTGCATTAATGTCAATTGTCCCCAAATATATTCTATGTATTTTCAATTAATGTCAATTGTGCCCAAACATATTCTATGTATTTTCACACATATAACTAACCTTCTAACTCTAGTGTCTCAGTGGGTCAAATCCACTTTTAGCACTTAAAAGCTCTGTGGACATCTCTATATCCTTTGATAAGGTTTCCACATTTGGTTTACCTCTGACTCTATAGAGGTGACCTGTGCACCCTCTGACTCTAAGCCTGGTCCTGGCCAGGGAAAAGACTCTGGATCTGCATCAAATTTTGTCCTGATGCCCATCTTTACACTTGCACCTACACATGCTGCTGGGTTTCCAGTTCCTGTAATCCAGTCCCCTTGAGACCAGTTCCAAGGTCTGTGACCGCTGAGAGTGTGCCTGGATTTCTGTTCCTTCCTACTCTGCTGATTGTCTTGGACTCTGCTTTTCCAGCTGGACTCATAATACTTGCATTCCCTTGGCAGTAAGAACTTTGTGTTGCTGTTTTTCACATTCTCAACATCAGATTCCCTTATCTAACAGAATTCTGGTGCTGGTGTTTCCTGGCTGTGCTATCTTGTCTTTCTGCTCCTTCTCCCCAATCCAAGCCTGATACTGATACTCAATGTTTAACTCCACAATTGCAAACCACATTTGGGGTTCATGATGGGAATGCCACCTCTCCACCTTCAACCCAACAGAAGAAAGTATTTTATCACTAATATATTGCAGAGTTGCCTGGGCAAGATGATTTTAGAAAATCAGATCAACTTTTATCCAGTTTCATAATTGTAAAAGTATACCTCTTATTGCCTGCACCTGGGACCATTGCTCCCACTATCCCGCCTTGGTATGCTACTTCTCCATACGAGAAATGAAGACAGAAGGTGCCAGCTGGTTTCTGACAAAGAGAAAGGGCAGCAGATGGAAGAGCCCCCAATTTTAAAGATATAGCTCCTCAGATTTCTGAACTAATTGCAACTGAAGACAGGGTGATAGATCTGGGTAAGGTGATCATAGAGTTTTTCTCATCACTTGATGGTATAACTATAGTTACAGTTACTGATCATGTAATGTAGTTTTAAACAGTTTACACTTTTTGCTTTTATCATTTTATCATTGTCTTGATGACAGGCTAAACTTGTGCATAAACTGTAGGCTTTAAAATCAGATAAGCCTCAGTTTAAATTCTGATTTATTAGCTAAATTATCTGAATTATTTAACATTTCAGAAACTCAGTTTCCTTACATGAAAATGGAGATAATTTCACATATTAGTGATGGAAGGGTTAAATGAGTTCATTCATATTTTATCTTTTCGAAAAAGCTATGGGTACATTATTATTATATATATTATACATAATATATATTATACACACACACACACACACAAATACATACGAACATAATCACATAACACACACACCCGTATGTTCAGATACACTTGTGTGAGAAATACTAATGGCAGCTAACATTTGCATTTACTACTATACACCAGATATTATTTTAAGTGCTTTGCATATAGGGGCTGATTGAAATGCTAACAATGTAACTGTAAGATAGATACACTTATTACCTTTATTTTATAAGGTATACAACTGAAGAAAAGTGAAGCTAAGAAAGTGCTTAAAGGTGAAAAGATGAGAACTCTAAGGAGTGTATTAAAGATAGCATCGGGATGCTACAGCCTTGGCAGAATGGAATGGGAGGAACTGGAGAAGGACTCATCCTCTCCCTTGTTTCTTCTTATCTCAAACCAAAGAGTTTGCCAAAGACAAACATATAAAATGAGGCAAAACTTACATTAGGTCACTTTGATATCCAATGCCATCATTATTATTATTATTATCATCTATATTCCATTTAAAAAGTTACTGCTTCTTTATTTTGTTCATTCTCTATAATCCAAGAAGCAAAATATTATATAGTACATAATTTATGCTGACTTTTAACTGAAAGTTTGCCTTTCTAATTACAGGAGAATCAAAACTATAACTATGCTTCCTTCAATTTACCTAGCTCTTAGTAATCACAGATGTGTAACATCTCGGCAGTAAAGCATTGTAAAGGCTTTAATTTTCTCAGTGCTTGAAATATGCACTGTAAAATCCATAGCTTCTTCACCAACCTCCTAATTTATAGCAGGCTTGATTATTTTAACAGAATGTTCTTATTAGGCCCTAACTTAGCTCAATTGTACCACTGAAATTATAATTTGTCACTACATCATCTCCCTAATGATAGGAAAACATGGAATAATAGACGATCGAGAGGGGACAACCACAAATTTAGAGACGAGGGTTTCATTGCATAGCAGCACACTTTGAATGTCCCTGTGGGCCACTCCCTCTAGTTCTTTTCTCTGGGCATTCAGCTTTATCTGATTTCCTTTCACATTTCTACACAAAACAAACATGGGCTTTACCTTATTTTTTTCTGTGGTATGGTTATTGTACATAATTCCCAAAATTCAATACATATTTTGAATCTAGCAAAACTCTTTCATTTTTAAAAATCAGCAGATTTGTGGTCCTTAAAAAATGTATAGCCTTTGGGATTTTTAAATTTCAGTAGCAGTTAGAAATTTAGAAAATAGTTCATGGTATGAACATGAGCTATGACATTGTGCAATCCATGTGAATTTCTATGAAAATATTCATTAGGTAGATATGGTGCTGAATTACTCAAGATATTGCTATGATTTTAATAACAAATTAATAAGGAGTTCACCAAATCGAACAAACAAATCACAATTGGGACCCATTTTGAATGTTTTTCCATTATGTAGCTTGGAAAATTAAGATGCTTCTACTAAAAACCATCGGTCCTTTGGAAAGGGATCTCAGTTGACAATGCAATGCAAAATGCCGATTAGCCACATTTAACTGATAGCGCAATGCATATTTTAATGTAACTTGCTATTTCTATTTAACTGTCAACAAAAAATTCTTAGTTTATACTGGAATCCTCTACTCTAAGCAAGAATAATTATGTGGTTAAAATTGCCTAGAATTCAGCAAGTTTAATTTTTTAATAATAGTGGATTTAGAGGACAGGCTATACAGAATTTTTCCTTACTGAGCAATATCATGATTCACAATTACCTATGTCAATACTGTAAATCAAGTTATAATGAAAGTTTACACATAAAGCAGAAATACCTGTATTCTCTATAAAGATTTCTAAATTAAAGAGATGTCATTTAGTATCAAATTTAAGTTTAAAAAAATATCCTTGGGATTTAATTAAGATAATAATTTACTATTAAATAATATTTATCTATAAGTAACTAAACCCCCTTACCTTATAGATATCCAAAAATCCACACTGGTGGTCAAATCTGGTGTACAGTTCATTCAGCATGCTGATCACTTGCATGGGAGTACACTGGGCACATATGGCTGTGAAGCCAACAATGTCTGAAAAGAGCATGGTGACATCATCAAACTTTCTGGCCTGCACTTGCTGCCCTTGCCACAACTGCTGGGCTACATCGCCAGGGAAAATAGAATATAGAAGATCCACTGTCTTCTTTTTCTCTTCTTCCAGGGCCCGATGAGTTCTTTCTAAAGTTGCCTTTAATTTATCCATCCTCTTCTTCAAGCCATCTTGGGCCTTGGCCTGCTCACCAACCAAAATAACATCTCGGGTGGCATCATGGATGGGGATGTCTGAGAGATGCAGCCCTCGGCCCATGAGTTCATCCAACTTGTCCACACATGGAGAGCCCAAAAATAGAATGGAATTTGATTCTGGGACATGGATCATTTGTCCTTTGACTTCCATCACCTGAGAAATTAACATGAAATTTTGATCAGTACTGTTTACATAACAGGTTCACAAAAATTAATGTATATTATTAGATGAATAGGAGGAAAAAGAAATGTTTTATTAGCTATGCTGACTTACTGCATTCACATAAGCAAATTTAAATCTGATTTTCAGTCAGTGTAAAATTCATGGTTCTGCACAGAAACAATTGTCTTGTGTCTCATTCAGCCATTTTCTAAAGACAATAATGAAATGGTGAATGAGATCATTGAAAAACGAAACAGAAAAACATTTTTTATTCAAGATGAAATTACTCCCAGGTACATCATGAAACTGGCTTATGAGCCAATTCAAAAGCTTTTAACTTGCTTAATAATAATAGAATTAGGATAAATCCATCTGTCAAAATAACTACATTTAACTGTCATTAAAATAATACTCATTTCAGGCAGAAAATCTAGGTTATTAAAATGCATCAAAATAATTGTTTGGCCTTAAGTAAGTCATTTTTCAACTGGCTGTAGTTCTTTGAAAACGTAGTAGTCATTGCACTGACGAGATTAATGGAAATTCACGCAGCTTTTAAAATAATAATATAAACCGGATATTATTAAGGCAGTGCCACCAGAAAATAACTATCACTCAACTAGCTAAGAATAAACCAAAAAAAAAAAAAAATGATACCATTAAAGCAATTTAATTAAGTAAGATAAGGAACATGAGGGTGTAGTATTTAAATCTATTTCTCCTTTCTGTGCCCTTTCGCTGCAGAATTTAAGGAACTGATGTTTAATGGAAAACTTAGTAAGCACAAGTGCATGCTATCTTAGTTTGGTAACCTAATGAACACCACAGAAAGGATGAGTGCCAGTAGGAAAGGAAGGTGGATTTAGGGTACAGCTATCCAAACATAGCTATTTGAGTTACACTAAGGTATTTCAGCACACCTGGAGAGAAAGCTAGTTGCAATTACTTGGAAAGAACAGACTAAGAGTTGACCAGCTGAGACTGTGTATCAGTTTCATCTGTGTCACATTCCACTACCACATAGGACGTGCTCAATACATTTATTTTCCTTTCTTCGTCATAGCATGAAGTATTTAGGCTAGTTGATGACACTGGAAGCATTGAACAAATATGGGGTAAACTACAGGGATTTGGATTTTTAAGTTTGCCAATATTTTTATTTTGTTCTCCTGCATCATTCTTGAGGATCTCATTTATATAAGGAAATAAAATTGAATTCTTGCTTGATGTTATAATTTTGATGAAATGAAATGGTCACTTTAACTTGTGTGAAGTTTCTGCTAAAGTTTAATATTTCATCCTTTTATTCATATTACTCTCATTTATTCACTGAAGTATTTATTTTCTTCTATTTACTAGTACTGCTCTGGATGATAAGAACAAAAATATAAAATATGTTCCCCTTTTCAAAGATATCACAGTATGGTGGGAAACCAAATCCATATGGGTCTGAGAATAGGATGAAGAAGACACTGCCAATTCTCCGCCCAAGGTGAGCTCTCGAAAGACTGCAGGCTGTGGTTTGAATGCAAAGAAAATAATTGTCCTGTAAGGTATTTCCAGATTGTTTTATATATGATTGATATGCTTTTTTAGAGAGAAGTGTTATTAATGATATATACTTCCCCACTGTTAGGTTATTAAGGGCATAGCAAGGAAGATATATGTAATGTACCATCCCATAGTTCAAAATTAGTATGCAAAATTTTTTCTTAATATTTACAAAATGAGCAAAAACCTTTGATAAGCTTTGTAGAGATAATTATTTTTAAATGGTAATAATACCACCTGATGCTCATAGATTTAAATTTATATCTAGTCTAACCTGCTCTCTCTCTCTCTTTCCCCTCACATTTCTTTCCAATTATTTTCTCTTTCTTCCCCATCTTGCTTTCTTCTCCCTTCTCTCTTGTGCTTTTTGGAGTTATACTTTTTTCACACTCCTCTCTTCATTTGGTCTTTATCTCTCCCTCTGTCTGTCTCTCTTCCTCATCACTTGGCCAAACTATCCAGGATATAATAGGAAAATCAACCATCATAATAAGAACCTGGAAAATAACAACTTAAATAAGAAAAGATAAAGAATTGATGCCAACACTGAAAGGAAACAGATGTTGGAATTATCTGTCAAGAATTTTAAAGAAGGCATCATAAAATGTTTCAACAAGTAATTACAAGTTCTTTTAAAATGAATTTAAAAAAACCCAAAATCTCAGTAAGCAAATCAAGATATAAAAATAACGAATGGAAATTACAGAACTGAAAAAATTATAGCAATAAAAATAGAAAACTTGCTGTATGGGCTCAAAATTAGAGTGTAGATGACAGAGGATAGAATCAGTGAATTTGAGGAAGTTTAATGGAATTTACTCAATCCAAACAACAGAGAGAAAACAGGCTGAAAAAAATAGTTTCAGGGACCTATATAGGACAATACAAAAAAATCCCGCATCATATCATGAGAGTTCCAAAAGGAGAGGAGAAAGAGAGTAGAGGTGAAATGACATTTGAGGAAAGTATGGCTGAAAATGTCTCAAATTTGGTGAAAGACATAAACCTACAGATTCCACAAGCTACATGGACTCCCAACAGGATAAACTCAAAAAAAAAATCAACTCCAAAAAACATCATAACTAAACTTCTAAAAATTAAATACAAAGAAAAAATCTTGAAAGCAGCCAGAGAGAAATGACATATTACTTAAAGGGAATGCCAATTCAAATGGCAGCTATTTTCTCATCTGAAATTCTAGAGGCCAGAAGAAATTAGGACGTTATTTTTCAAATATTAAAATAAAAGAACTGACAACTATGAGTTCTACATCTGGGGAAACTATCCTTCAAGAATGAGGGGAAAATAAAGACATTTGCAGACAAACAAAAGGTAAAAATCTTTGTTGTAGTGGACCTACTCTTAAAGAATGGCTGAATAAAGATCTTTAAACAGAAAGAAAATGATAAGAATCTTAGAGCATCAAGAAGGAAATATAAAGAACAGAAAGACTCAAAATATGGGTCAATACATTTGATTATGCTCTTCTCATTATTTCTCTAAACCATATGTGATGACTGAAACAAAAATTATAATACATTCTGTTACTCATCATGATTGTCCTTACAAGAGAGGCAGAGAGAGGTTGACATGAACACAGACACAGAGATTGGAGTGATGTAACCACAGACCAAGAAACACAAGACATTCCAGTAGCCAAAAGAAGCTAGAAGAAACAAGGAACAGGTTCTACCTCAGAGCCTGTGGAAAGAACATGGTCCTACTGACACTTTGATTTTAGGTTTCTGCATCCAGGACTATGAAAGAATATGTTGTTTTAAGCTATCAAGTTTGTGGTAATTTGTTACCGCAGCTACAGGGGAGTAATACAGATAAGAACAAAAAAATCTGTGAATAGGACCTAATTATAGACAGACATACACACGCGTGCACGTGAGCATGCACATACACACACACACACACACACACACACATATATATGACATTCCACTCAAAACATCCAAAATAACAGAATACTTTTTTCAAGAGTTCATGGAACATACACCAAGATAGATCAAATCCTGGGCCACACAGAAAAACACCAAAGTAAATCTTCAACATTGAAATTATACAGAGTATGTTCTCTGACCAGATGGAATAATATTATTATAGAAATTAGTAACTGAAAAACAACAGAAAAATCTCTAACAATGTGAAAGTGAAACACCACCCTTCTACATGATTCATTTTAAAAGGGGAATGGTCAAAGAAAATAAAAAATGCAGAAAATAGAATGAAAATGAAAATACAATATATTAAAATAAGTAGCACACAACTAAAGCACTGCTGAGACAGAAATTTTTAAGCAGTGCATGCTTACATTCAAAAAGAGGAAGGGTCACAAATCAATAATCTAAGTTTCTACCTCAGAGAACTAGAAAAAGAGAAGCAGAATAAGTCCAAAGCAAGCAGAAGGACGGAAACAATGAATGTAAGAGTGATGATCGATAAAATTAAAACAGGAAAACAATAAAGAAAATGAACAAAAAACTGGTTTTTTGAAAAAAATCAGGATGCTCGAGGCAAGATGGTGGACGAGAAATGCATTCGGCTAGAGTGTCTATAAAAGAAGGAAAGATTTTAGACGAAAGTGAAAAAAACAAACAGGCAGACAAACATAGATCATATGAGGGTAGGAAGGAAGAGTGCCTGAACGTACAGGAGACTCCATGGGAAGAGGTTGCAGAGCAGAACTGGAAGGAGAAAGGCATCGACAGAGTCTAAACCCCGAGAGGCTTGAAGACCAGTAACAAGGATAGGTAGAGCTGTTAAATTTCCCCTCCCTTACCTCTCAGACTGCTGGTGGGCTCCCAAGCTGGTAGAGAGACCTGCAGACACCAACCCAGAGATAGCTGCCACCAGTCAGTGGTGAGCCTCTTTCAGACAGGGCACTAGGCTCCCAGCTCCCTCCAGTGCCTCCCACCCAACAGACTCCAGCTGATCGAGCCAATCAGCAGGTGCCATATTGCTTCATTCTCCCATTCCCCTCCCCTATCCATGGCTGCCTAGAGAGACAATTTAGCCACGACCTGGAGGCATCCACAGGGAATGGGTCCTTTCCTTTTGGGGCCCTGCAGTGGACTGAGGAGTACTTGGACTGTGAGCTCCCTACTCACCGGCCCACCTAATGCAGCCTGCCTAGTGACTCCAGAAGAGTGGGACAAACCCCAAGGCAGAGAGACATTGATTCAGCTTGGGAACCCCATGGGTGACTTGAGACCAGCATTATTCTCCCTGGGGTCAGGCATTGATCTCTGGGGTCCAGGGGACAGTCCTCCAGGCCAGATACTATATACCCAGATCTCGATCGCATTGCCCAGAGGCACAGAAGGGATATTTGTGAACAAGTCTACTAAGGTGTGTGTGCCTTCAGGAACAGATCAGAGTGGGTCCTAGTTGCAGCATGCTTTAGAGGCAACCCTCCTCCCATGGGAGGGCCGTGCTCCCAGTTCAGGCTGTAATCCTGGACACGGAACCTCCCAGATCACATCAAAGTCAGGGGAGCTCCACTGGCTTGAGGTCCTGCCTGCTGGCAGAGGCCTGGGAGAAACTGTGGAATAGGGGAAGGTGGAAAGGAGCGAGGCTGCTCCAGACTGTGGGTCTCAGACAGCCCCACCTTCAAATACAGACTTTTTAGCTGAGTGGGGCCATTTCACCCTCTCCCTGGCAGCTTTGCCCAGAAGCAGAGAACAGAACTTTGACTCCCACTAACAGCATTTGTGGAGCTTGAAGGCAGGTCCACCAAATCCAGCCCCACCCAAGCTCACTCCCCCACCGGCCCCTCCTAAGGTGGAGAATAAGGACACGCCTGGAAGTCCCAGGGCCTGATCCACCACCTGAGGCACTAGAATGCCTCTCCAGAGGAACAAGAGCTGGTCACAGATCTAAAGACAACATTGCAGCTTGTTCCTCCCAGCAGGCAACACCTACTGACAGGGTGACCAATTTGCATGCCCTTTTACTGCATTTACTGACTCATCACACAAGGTGTGGTCAAATTTCACCAACAAGCACCACCTACTGGCTCATAGACTAAACTGGGCATATCATTATCTAAATGAAAATCCAAAGGTAATAAGCAACAAATGCTCCAGATGGGAAGGAATCAGTGAAAGAACACTAGAAGTATGAAGAATCAAACTGAAAGGACACCCCCAAAGGGGAACACCTCCTGTCTAACAATGGATATCAACCAAATACAGAACACTAAAATCACAGAAGAAGAATTTCGAACACGGATTGTAAGAAAACTCAATGATATGCAAGAGAAAATGGATACAAAACACAAAGAAACCACAAAAAATTCCAGGACTTGGAAGAAAAATTCACTACAGAAATTTAAATATGAAAGAAAAATCAAACAGAACTTCTGTAAATGAAGAATTTATTAAAGGTATTACAAAACACAGGGGAAAGCCTCAAGAATAGACTAGATGAAATAGAAGAAAGAATCTCAGGGATCGATGACAACACCTTTCAATTAAACAAGTCAGTTGCAGAGATAAAGCAGAGAAATAAGAGAAAAGAGCAAAGCCTACAAGAAATGTGGAATTACGTGAAGAGGCCTAACATGATAATCAGAGACATCCCTGAGAATGAAGAACAAAATACACAAGTGTTGGATAAACTATTTCAAGACATAATGGAACACAATTTCCCTAGTCTTGCTAGAAATCTAGATATCCAGGTACAAGAAAGTCAAAGAGACTTTCTTGGGAGATTGATTGCAAACAAAAATACACCATGACACATTGTCATCAGACTGGCCAAAATAAACATGAAAGAGGCCCTCCTATGAGCTGTAAGGTGAAAGAAGCAGGTAACTTGCAAAGGAATACCCATGAGACTAACTGCAGACTTCTCGACTGGGACCTTACAAGCCAGAAAAAACTGGGGCCCCATTCTCATTCTTCTCAAACAGAATAATGCCCAGCTTAGAATCTTGCACCCTGCAAAACTAAGTTTCTTATATAAAGGAGAAATAAAGACCTTCTCAGACAAGCAAAGACTGAGGGTATTCATCATGACCAGACCTGCCCTTCAGGAAGTACTCAGAACAGTGTTACACAGGGATCAGCACAATAAACATTCAGAAGCTAAAGGACAAAGGCCAGATATCACAATGGCTAAAGAGAAAAACAAAGTAAGAAAGTTCAATTTAACAGGATGAACAGAAATCTGCCCCATTCATCAATTCATTCAATAAATGTGAATGGCTTGAATGGCCCACTAAAGAGACATAGGCTGGCAGAATGAATAAATATACATAATCTAAGTGTCTGCTGTCTTCAGGAAACACATCTAACCCACAAGGGTGCATTCAGACTTGAGGTAAAGGGATGGAAAACAATATTCCATGCAAATAGAAGCTAAAACTAAGCTGGTGTAGCAGTTCTGATTTCAGATACCTTAGTCTTCAAATCTACAAAGTAATGAAAGACAAAGATGATCACTATATAATAGTGAAGGGTAAAATTCAACAAGAAGAAATAACAATTCAAAATATTTTTGCATCTACTCAGGTACACTGAGATTCATAAAGCAAATCCTACTTAGCCTAAACAAAATGATAAACAGCAGCACTGTAATAGGTGGGGACTTCAACACCCCTCTGACAGACCAGGACATATCCTCCAAATAGAAAATAAACAAACAAACAATGGACTTGAACAGAACTCTAGATGGCCTCCTCTAGATAGTCAAATGGGCATGACTGAGATTTACAGAACATTCTATCCAAAAACCACTGAATATATGTTTTTCTCATCAGCTCATGGGACATTCTCTAAGACTGACCATATCCTAGGTCACAAAGCATATCTCAACAAATTAAAAAAAAGAGAAATTATACCGTGAATCTTCTCAGACCACAGTGGAATAAAAGTAGAAATCAACTCCAACAGAAATTCTCATCTCTACACAAAGTCATGGAAACTAAACAACCTTCTGCTGAATGATTATTGTGTTAAGGAGGAAATTAAGATAAAAATCAAAAGATTCTTTGAACTAATTGATAAAGGACACACAGGCTATCAAAATCTGTGTGACACAGCTATAGCAGTCCTGAGAGGGAAATTTTTACCCATAAATGCCTACATCCAAAAGACAGAAAGATCACAAATCAACAATATATTGAATAATTTCAAAGACCTGGAAAAGGATGAGCAAACCAAACCCAAAGAAAGCAAAAGAAAAGAAATAACAAAGACCAGAGTGGAACTAAATGAAATCAATAACAACAACAACAACAAAAACTATACAGAAGAATAAAACAAAAAGTTGGTTCTTTGAAAGAATAACAAAATTGACATGGCTCCTGTTAGATTAATGGAAAGCAGAAAAGAAAGGGCTCTAATAAGCTCAGTCAGGAATGAAAAAGGAGAAATTATAACTAATGTCATGGAAATACAAAATATCATCTAAGAATACTATAAAAACCTCTATGCACATAAACTTGAAAATGTGGAGGACATGGACAAATTCTTAGAAACCCACAACCTCCTTAGGCTCAATCAAGAAGAAATAGAATTCTTGAACAGACAAATATCAAGTACAGAAATTGAAGCAGCAATAAAAAACCTTCCAAAAAAGAAAGTCCTGGACCGGATGGTTTCACACCCAAATTTTATGAGACTTATGAAGAAGAACTGGTGCCTATCCTGCAGAAATTATTCCACAACATCAAGAAGGAAGGAATCCTCCCCAACATATTTTATGAAGCCAACATCATTACCAAAACCAGGAAAAGATACAACAAAAAAATAAAACTACAGACAAATATCCCTCATGAATACAGATGCAAAAATTCTCAACAAAATCCTAGCAAACCAAATTCAAGTGCTTATCAAAAAAAATAATCCATGACAACCAAGTGGGCTTCATCCCAGAGATGCAGGTGGATGGTTCAACATACACAAATCTATAAATGTAATTCAACACATAAATAGAAGTAAAAACAAAGACCAAATCCTCTCAACAGACACAGAAAAATCATTCAACAATATTCAGCACCCTTTTATGATACAAATGCTTAAAAAATAGGCAAAGATAGGATTTACCTAAAAAAAATAAAAGCCATATATGACAAACCCACAGCCAACATCATACTGAATGGGGAAACATTGAAAGTGTTCCCGCTTAGAACTGGAACCAGACAAGGTTGCCCTCTGGCTGCCCTCACCACTTCTATTCAACATAGTGCTAGAAGTCCTAGCCAGAGCAATCAGAGAAGAGAAGGAAATCAAGGACATCCAAATGGGGGCAGAAGAGGTCAGACTATTGATCTTTGCTGACAACCTGATCTTATGTCTAGAAAACCCCAAAGATTCTGCCATGAGACTACTGGAATTGATAAACAAATTCAGCAAAGTCTCAGGTTACAAAATCAACGTACAGAAATCAGTAGCGTTCCTACATGCCAACAACAGTCAAACTGTTGAGTCTATTCTGTTACAATATATCCTAATTTTCCACTTGCTGAAGAGACTGTCCTTTCCCCAGTGGAAAGTCCTGGCACCCTTGTCAGAAAGCTTTTAACCATCCATGAGCAGGTTTATTTCTGAGCTCAGCATTCTATTCCATTGCTCTGTAAGTCTGTCCATGCCAGTACCACCCTGTTTTGATCACTAGAGCTTGTAATGAGTTTTAAAAACAGGACATGTAAGACCTCCAAGTTTGTTCTTTTTCAAGATTGCTTTATTTATTTGGGGCCCTTTGGTATTTCACGTGCCTGATACTTTACTAAATTTGCTTTCCTTCTCACAGTTCTTTTGTGGAATCTTAAGCGTTTTCCACATAAGGGATCACGTCATTTGCAAACTGATAACTTTACATCTTCCTTTTCAAATTGAGTGCCTTTTATTTCTTTTTCTTGCCTAATTGGTCTTTGAGTTTTTGGCATCACCAGATTACATGTATATGCATTGTGTGTCCAAAAACATCAACTGTTAGGATTTTTTGATACATTAGTTTATTAAATCATGTACAAAACAAAAATAGTACTAGCTTTTATAATTGTACATGTATTCAACTTTACCAGAGGTCTTTATTTCTTCATAACACTTTGAGTTCCTGTCTAGTGTCCTTTCATTTCAAGCAGAAGGCCTCTCTTCATCGCAGGCAGGTCTGGTGGTGCTCAGCTTTTGGTTATCTGGCAATGTCTTAATTTCTCCCTCATTTTTGAAGGACAATTTGTGGGATATAGGGTTCTTGGTTGACAGGCTTTTTAATTTTTTCTTCCAAGACTTCGAATATTTCAACCCACTGACTACTGGTCTCCAAGATTTTTGAGGAAAAATCTGATGATGATCGTATGGGGAAATTATGATGACAAGTATCTTTCTGGCAGCTCTATAGATGTTAATAATGGACCTTATTGTGTATCACACACCACATAGTATCATGATGTCAGCTATGTTGTAGCATCACCCTGACACCAAACAGAATTTAAAGAAAAAGAAATCAAATATTTACATATAGACATTATGAGGTCTTTAAAAGCCTAAAGTTATAGATTTTCAAACTATAAATTGAAAGGTTCCTGAAGCATTGTACAGGTTTAAATTTCTAATAAACTAAATACCAATCTCTATAACCATGTAAACAAACAAACAAACAAAAAACACTTGTTTTCTTTAAAGAGAAAAATGTTCTTGCAACCAAAAGAGGAAAAAAACCACTGAGGGTTATACCTGGCCATGATTGGCCCATTTCTTGATTGACCTCATAAAGAGCCATTGTTATGAAATTACTACCGCATATATAAGCCCCTGTCTGGGCCTAAGATTTCAGTCCTTGTTGCCTGGGAAGCTGCTTTTTGGTGACCTGGGGAGTTTGACCATTGTGAGACTGCTTTTTCCATGTTAGTTAGCATTGTTAGTGTAGTTAGTATAGTTAGAGGTGACCATGGAGCAGGACTTCGCCTCCAGTCCATCCATTGAGGAGTTTAACCATTATAAGCTCCTCAAGACAATCAGCTCTGGCACCTTCGGCATGGTGATACTGGCTCACTGCCTTCCTACTGGGACCCAGGTGGCCATCAAAATTATGTCCAAGAAGACCCTTCCCAGCCTGGAAAGTGTTGATATGGAGGTCAAAGCCATGAGGGCCTGAATCATCCAAACATCCCTAAGCTTCTGGACATCATCAAGAATGAAGGCATCCTCTGTTTATTAACAGAATATGCCAGGGGTGGAGACCGTTTCTGGCATATAGCAAGACACCACCCCCTGAATGAGAAAGACGCCTGGGCCAAATTCCGATAGATCTTGGCTGTGGTGCAGCACTGCCACAAGAACCACATCGTACACTGGGACATGAAGCCCCACAACATTGTACTTGATGAGCGTGAGAACATTAAACTAGCTGACTGCCGCTTTGCCATGACTTTTAGTGAGGGGGAGGAACTGGACACCTTCTGCGGAACTCCTTCTTTTTCTCTCCTGGAAATGTTTCTGGGTGAGGAATATATGGGACCAGAGGTGAACTGTGGAGCCTGGGTGTACTCCTCTTCAACATGACAGCCAGGCTTATTCCATTCGATGGTGACAATAGGGAGGAACTTAAAGTAACATCAACCATGGAAGGTATAAGATACCTGCTTTCTTTTCCGAACAATTGAAAACACTTTTGAGGAAGTTCCTAACCATTGAACACCTGGAGAAGCCGACCCTCCCTGAAATTCTGAGGGATGTTTGGATCAGGGGCAGGAGACACCATAAGAGACCAGGAAAGCCAAAGTTCTGCCAGTCCTCTATGCAGCCTGCAGATGAGTCCTAATCCCAGCATAGCCCCCCATGGTGTCCCCATCCACTCAGAGCACCAGCAGCCATGGAGAAGACAAGGCGGAGACACCTCTCTCCAGGCTGGGCAGCCACATGGGAAGACCTCGATCTCTCCCTCTGAAGAGGGCCAGGGCTGGAAGGGGCTCAGTAGGAGATTTGCCAACCATATGTTAAGAATGTGCTGTACCCCACCAGCCCAAAAGATCAGCTGCAGATGGGTAAACAAGCTGATGCCAGAGAACGTGGACAGCTGAAGAAGCAAGAGCAAGTATGTGGAGTGGTCTAGCCATGCTTCCTACATCTCATTTTATTTATTATGGTTTTGTTGATATTGTTTTTAATAGACAAGTCATAGATGTATACTTGTATGGGGTGCGATGTGAAGTTTCTGTATATGTGCACTATGCGGAATAGTGACATAAAGCTAATTAACATATCCTTCACCTCAGAAAGGCAAATGCAACATGATGTCACTTATGTGTGGAATCTGCAAAGCTGACCTCATAGAAGGAGAGTAGCTTGATGTGATGAGAGGCTGGGGATGGCAGAGGGAGGACATTGGTAGTTGTTAACAGGGCACAGAGTTTCAGACAGACAGGAGGAAGCAGCCCTAACATCTGCTGCACAGCAGGGTGAAAAAGTCAATGAGAATGTCCTGCACATTTGAAAATACCAGAGAGTCCCCTCCAAACATCTCCTTGACTTTAGAAGTGAGAGCAAGAAGATCTTGAGCACCCCAGATCCTGACAACATGGAAATGTTGTGAGGTCTGCCAGGACCATCCTTGAAAGCTCCACGTGGGAGCTGCCCAGAAGTAGCCCGTGGCCTTCAGAGAGGGGTCCATGCCACAGTGGCGTGAGCTGCAGCACGGCCTGGAGCCCTGGAGACAAGAGGGCCCCTACGTCCCGACTGGGTCCACCCTTTGTTTCCCAGTGTGGAGTTTCTTTATGCTTAGCAGCCCAGTGAGCAGTCACCCAGTGCTACTTACTGTCCTTAAAATCTATCCCTGGCTCTCACCCCTTCAGCAATGCCTAGTTTAGGTTGTTTTGTTTTGTTTTTTAATGTCATCATACGTTACAATCCAAATATGGGAGATTCAAATACATTTGAATTATTTTGAGAGGTAACTTTATTTCTAGGGACACATAGTTCCAATTCTCTGGAAGCTTTCATCCTTCTGAGCTCTTCTGAACTTGCAAGCTGCTCATTAGGTTGGTTTTCCTATGTTCCTGGTTCATTGTTTCCCCAAGGCCTCAATAGATCATTTTGTTAAGAAGATAGAATATTTCAGATTGGTATTCTCTTGCCTTTCAGTTCTTTCCTAAGAACAGATGGATGTTGAAGGATCATTCCATCCTGTCTTGTCTTGTTAGTTGACTTTCTGTAGTTTCCAGAGCAGAAGACACAAGGTGGAAACTGAATTGCACTCTGTCCTAGATTCTGAAGTTCCTAGTTATGAATCCTTGTTGTGCCAAGCAGGACAAAAAGGTGAGTGAAGAACTGACTATATTTTAGTCTAATGCTTATTTTTTATTGCTTTTATACACTGAACACTTTTGAAGGGGATATTCTATTTGATTTAGTGAGAAGGAAGTACTGTGAGAATTCTCTTTTGTCTAGGGTAATAACAAATTTGTTCAGAAGGTAATCGCTGTAAAATTGTGTATCATAGCTATTGATGCTTCTGATTACAAAAGAGGCAAAGGAAAGATTTGGAGGAGGAGAACCTTAAAGTTTGAGAATGATAACTTTTCTGTTCTTTTGCCTTTGGTTTTAATTTAGTGGTTGTATACATGAAGAAAAGTGTGTGCAAAATAATGCTGTAGAACTTGACAATAAGGACTTCCTTGGGTAAAATGAGAAAGAACTACAATGGATGAGGGGATTTACTTATATTTCCTGTTGAAAAAATTCTTGTGAGAGCAAATTGTAACATTTTTCAAGACTATAAGCGTTGTACTTAAAATCAGGAAACCTACAGAACAGGATTATCAAAGACGCAAAATGAGAATTTCCTCAAGGCTTACTCCAATTGATTAGTCCAGTTGATTTTGATGCCACTGCACATTGATTTATGCTGTTTATATTTTTTTTCAAAGAGCAACTGTAAAAATAAAACTTGACTTTCTAGACTTTTGATATTGGGCTGCATAGATTCTTAGGTTCAGCAGGTCTAAGTCTTTAAAAAAAATCAAAATACATCAAAACAAAACAGGGACCATGACATCCAAATATTTTTCTAGCACATTTTTCTACAGATGTATGAATGATTTGGAGTAGGTGAGTTCTGGTTTTATCCATTATTCATCACAGCACATATAAAATATAGTGATATATATCACTATGCAGTTATAATAGCAAAAAATTAATAGCCATCTAAATTTATCCCTGAAGTCAGAATTGAACTATTGTCTTGGTTTCCAACCTCTGCTCTTACCCAGGTGTTTACAGGAAAATTGGAAATATTTTACTTCTAACTAACTTGACTTTCATGCTAGGAGGTAATCTTTTGTATTTTAAATACTCCCATGGCAATTTTATTCTATATGGGCATAGCTCCCTGAAGAACAGACCCTTTACTGCCTTGAAATCAGATTGGGTCTCAGTTCTACTACCTATGAATGTAAGAAGGTTGCTTAGTCTCCAATTTCTGCAAAGAGGAGTAATAGCTGCCCTGCTTAAGTAAGGTAATGCTTGGAAAATCACCGTGGAAACTTATGGAAGTGGTAGGTATCCTTTTTATGGGTAGCATTTTAAAATAAGGGGAGAGAGAAGAAATTACATTGGATTACCTACTCAATGCCATAGCTTTGTGGGGCCCTTGACATATATACATTAGCTCCTTTAATCCTCTGACATAGGCATTGTGATCTTCATTGCATAAATGAGAAAACTGTGATTCAAAGATATAAACCATGACATGTGTAATGATCAGTTGTAGTAAATGGTGGCATGTGGGTTTGAATTCAACTTCAATGCCAAAGCTTATACACTTTCCAGTACCATGTGCTGTCCAGTATTTCATAAAATATTTGATACAAGGTAGATTTCTGTTTTCCAGTGACCTGAAATACAGGTTGGAAATTAGGTTTTGAGAAACCTTCAAAGTGGGCCTCCAAAGTTTGTGAAGGGATTGCAAATATGTGCCTTCTGTGACTGACACCCACAGACTTTTGGCCCCCAAGTAAACCACAGGGCTGTGCCTTGGGGGATTTTATCACATCCAGAAGTTCCCTTATTCGTTGAATGAGAAGGCTAGTTGAAATGATTTCTGAAGTTTTACTGAGCTCCGGCATTCTGATAGTAAGAAGGACACGAGACAAGCATATAATATAAATTCTTTCCTTTCTTTCATTCTTTCTTCCTTCATTAATTCCTTCCTTCCTTCTTGTCATCATTCCTTCCTTCCTTCCTTCCTTCCTTCCTTCCTTCCTTCCTTCCTTCCTTCTTTGCTTCCTTCTTTTCTCCTTCCTTTCCAGAAGTATGAAGTGAACACCTCCTGGACACCAGGCACTAAGCACTGTCATCAAGCTCAAGAAACATATTTGCTAGATAAATTTTCTTTATTAATTTTTCTGATGTACAATACATTAAAGAGCATGGAGTACCAGAACTTCTTAGAGGAAGAGATAATTACATTTCCCTTTTAACCTTCCTGCCAACCCTCATGAACTTGCTTCTAAACATATTATAAAATTACGTTTAGAGTTATGAATGTAAACTTTAAAAAAGGAAATAAAAATATGAGTGAGGACAATCAAAGAAGAAATAGAACTTTTAACAAAATATGATTGTGAATTCTGGCATGATAGTGCTGGTAATCGTCTAAAATTTCAGATCTCAAAAATGCAGAATTCCTACTGTCACTCCCTTTTTTCCAGCTACATAAGCCATTAAACACATAGAACTAGTAATGTTTCCATTATACATGGGTTTGCAGTACAGAACCAAATTCCATCTGGGAAAGGAAAACCAAATATACACTTCTACTGTATTGCATTTATTGATACAGTAAAACAGAACAAGCCCCCTGAATGTTTTGTTTGTCTCTTTGGAAAAATAATCTCCTGAAGGGCATTAAACAGAGGAAAACAATGTTAAAGCCAGTGTTTTCCAATATGTACAAATCCTGCATCTGTGCTGGTTTAGAAACTAATCTCCCAACCTACTTTGCAGCCTTTGTGGAGTTTGATTAGAATGATTAAATAATGTGGGTTTCCAAGAAAACTGAAAACCTCCCAGATCGGTGCCACACAGCTCAGCTCATGTGTTTCTTCCAGGTATAATTGCAGAAGAGGATTTTGGTTTACATGTAACACTGGCCTGAATGTACATGTAACACTGGCCTGAATGACCAAGGAGCAAGTTTGCTTTTAACAAGTCCAAGTGATAATCATGATATTTTGCTCTTTAGTCAATGATGTAAATCTTGCTTCTCAATAGGCTTTTTGGTCCATACCAACGTATGCCTTCCATGGCTTGATTTATGACTTCAACTGTAACCCCTGTCTCCCTTAAGTATATAAATGCAAACTGTAACCCAGGCACAGCGAGTCCACTTGCTCAAGGCTTCTTGAGAGTGGCTATGAGTCACGGTCCTCAAATTTGACTTAGAATAAACCTCTTTAAATTATGTTATGAAGTTTGGCTTCTTTTCTGTTGAGAAGATTGCCACCCATCGTGGGTCTCAGAGAAGACTCAGGACCCCGGAAAGAGCATGCAGAATTCTGCTCCAGGTACCGGCATCATCCTTTTCGGCTCTCCCAGTTCCCAGCTTCTCCTCTGGCAGAACTGGTAAGTCCTCCTGAGCTCGGGACCTCCTGTTTTCCGTTGATGGTCCTGGTTTACTCTGAGTTGGTTCTTTTCCCAGGAGTTGTTGTTTGGGATCCTAATTTTGATTTGGAGGTACATTCTAAAGGGTCTGGTCCATTGTCTTTTCTTCCTAAAATTAATCTCTGTTGGCTTTTGTGTGCATTTGTGAAAGAGGAAACCTAACTGACTTTTTCGTAGATCAATGAGAGACTGAGTTGCTCATCTCCAAAGAAGAAAGGGCATTTTATTCCTCCCAGCCAAAGGGTACACCTTGGTGACCAGGGTCCTAAGTGGGAGTTGCCTGGGGTGATTCAGACTCAGTTTCTCAAACAAGTGCAAGACCCAATAGACAGACTGAAGTCCAAGGTAATGAGGAGGCTGAATCTGTCTGTTTTTCTCCTCCCCGCTGCTAACTGGGCTGTTAAGCATAAAGAAACTCCACACTGGAAAACAAAGGGGACCCAGTCAGGATGGATGGAGACTTAACACCCCTGCAGACCTTAACTCCATGTTGTCAGGATCTGGGGAGCTCAGGGTCTTCCCTCTCTCCATTCTGAAGGCCAAGAGACATTTCAAGGGGACTCTCCGGTATTTTCAGATGTGCAGGACATTCTCATTGACTCTTTCACCCTGCTGTGCGACAGATGTCAGGGCTTCTTCCTCCTGTCTGTTTGAAACTCTGTGCCCTGTCACCAACTACCAATGTCCTCCCTCTGCCATCTGCCAGACTCTCATCACCACCAAGCTACTCTACTTCTATGAGGTCAGCTTTGCGGGTTCCACACGTAAGTGACATCATGCTGCGTTTGCCTTTCTGAGGTAATGGATATGTTAATTAGCTTTATGTCACTATTCCACATAGTGTATATATACAGAAACTTCACATCATACCTCTTACATGCATACATCTATGACTTGTCTATTAAAAATAACAGCAAAGCCATAATAAATAAAATGAGATACAGGAAGCATGGCTAGATCACCCCACATACTTGCTCTTGCTTCTTCAGCTGTCCACATTCACTGGCATCACCTTGTTTAGCTGTCTGCAGCAGATCTTTTGGGCTGCTGGGGTACAGCACATTCTTAATATATAGTTGACAAATCTCCTAGCGAGCCCCTTCCGGCCCTGGCCCTCTGCAGATGGAGAGATCAAGGTCTTCCCATGTGGCTGTCTAGCCTGGAGAGAGGTGTCTCCTCCTCGTCTTCCCATGACTGCTGGTGCTATGGGTAGATAGGGAGGTCCTAGAGCCATTCTGGGGGGCTACGCTGGGATCAGCACTCATCTGCAGACCAAACCCCCAGAGTCTTGGAGATAGCGACAAGGGGAGGTGGAACAGTTAAATTTCCCCTCCATTGCATCTTGGACTGCTGCTGGGCTCTTGAGCTACTGGAGAGATATGCCGACACCAGCCCAGAAATGGCTGCCTCCAAAGAGCAGTGAACATCTTGTGGACAGGGCAGCCAGCTCCCAGCTCCTTCCGGACACATCCCGCCCCACAGACCCAAGCCGATACGCAAGCACCATATTGCTTCATTCTCCCCTTCTTCTCCCCTACCCACAGCTGCTGAGAAAGACAATTTAGCCACTACCCAGAAGCATCCACAGGGAATGGGACCTTTCCTCTTTGGGCCTTACAGCGGACTGAGTGTTACTCGGAATATATTCTCCCTACTCGCTGGCCCTCCCTGGTGCCGCTTGCCTGGCGATTCCAGTACTGCAGGGCAAAACCCAGGACAGAAAGACATTGATCCTTGACATTCTATAAAAAAGACAGCTGCACTTGAATGTTTATAGCAGCACAATTCACAATTACAAAGATGTCGAAACCAACCAAGTGCCCATCAATACATGAGTGGATTAATAAAATGTGGTATATGTACACCATGGAATACTATTCAGCTATAAGAAATAATGGTGATATAGCACCTCTTGTATTATCCTGGATAGAGCTGGAACCCATTCTACTAAGTGAAGTATCCCAAGAATGGAAAAATAAGCACCACATGTACTCACCATCAAATTGGTTTTAACTGATCAACACATAAGTGCACATACAGGAATAACATTCATTGGGTGTTCGGCAGATGGGAGGGGGGAGGAGGGGATGGGTATATACATACATAATAAGTGCGATGCGCACCCTCCGAGAGATGGACATGCTTGGGACTGGGACTTGGGGGGAGGAGGGGCAAGGGCAACATATGTAACCTAAACATCTGTACCCCTATAAACAACAAACAATGAAAAAAAAATTTTAATTTTATTTACTTTTTGTTAATTTAAATTAAAATGTATGTAGACACATAAGGTTACTGGTTTTATGTGTTTACATAACATTTTAATTTAAATGTATTAGACAGAATAGATCTGAAATAGACAGAATAGATCTGTAGCTCCAAGATTCAATCCATCATTTGGGCTAAGATGGGTGAAGGAAAGTTCAAAGGCCCAGTGGGAAAAGAGAACATAGCACATTTAGGTCACCAAAGAAAGTCCTGTCTGATTACAGCAGAGAGTAAAAGGAGATTGACCAGGGTGTAGTCAATTTAAGGCATATGACTAAGTTATGACTACTGGAACGTGAGCTTAGCCCAAATGATTCTCCAGTTCTCTCTCTACTTTCTCTTCAGTAACCATCAAGGTCACTTGTAGAAGATACTCAAATCATAAGACAGAAAGAGACTGGATCCCACAGTCTCTTTTGCAGCAGAGCTGCCCCGTAAAGATGCCTATCCTGCCTCAGATCTAAGATGTGAGCAATAAATATTTACTGCGTTAAGGGACTGGGATTTGAAAATGGTTTGTTACAGCAGCAAACACTATTTGCCTTGATTAATATACCAGGTCTGGGTAAAAGATCACTTTTTCTTTTCCCCATCTCCACCATACACTTGAGAGGTGATCTCAGCTTGCACCTCCTCCATCCTAGGACCGTGGTGAAAAGAATCCATCATGATTCTTTTCCATCCCAAACTGATTATATTCACTATCATTCTAATTAATATCATTTCCATTTTAAGTTTCTATGCCATAAGTTAATCAAAGGCAGAGTCCCGAGATTAATATATATTTCCATTGGTAAGTCTGAATCTAAAGCTTTGCTTAAAGGACTAATATGCCACTGGTTTTATGCTTATCCAACATTAATCATCATGAATTATAACTTGAGATCAATTTTTTATCCCTTTGAAACTAGATTACATATGTATCTTGCATTCCAGTCAGATGGATTTCAAGCCTTTCAAGTATATTGTAAATAATTTAAATGATTTCGTAAATCTAAATGTTCACAAATAGTGTATAAATTAATACATTATTTGGAGGAATCTTAAGGGGATGGTCGCTCCGAAAATGAAAATCTCTATGGCAAACTATGTTTAAGAGACTTTATTCTTTGGTGATAGTTATTTTAAAATTTAAATTTCTCCTGTGATTTAACTTTTCAGTAATCTACTTAGTATTAGCAGGCGTAAGAATGGAAACCAGAAGTTCCCTGACATGTCCAAGGTCTGTGGCTCAGGAAATGCAGATGCAGGACACAGGTGTTCTTATCTTGAGCATGACTTTTGCCCACATCTTTCACTATCACCAAAAATAGTTCTTTAAAAAATTGCATATTGTTATGCAACACTGCAACACCCTCAGGAAAGTCACTTATATGGAGCCCAAGAATCTCTGCCCTGTCATGTAATGTTTGCTTGAATGTTTTCCTTGTATCTTTAAAATGGGAATACATGAACCTATGTAAGATGATAGTTATTTGGGTACATATTGGTTACTATTTACAAAGTACTTAGAATAGTCCCTGGTATAAAATAAACATTATATATTTGTTAAATTAAATGGAAATTGCCTGGCTTATAGTAGGCTAGAAGTAATTTTAGAGCCTTTTAGCTCATCCCCTACTATTATCCTGCATACGGTTAAGTTGGCTATATTAGTTTGCTAGGGCCGCTGTAACAAAGTACCACAAATTGTGTGCTCAAATAACAGAAATGTAGAGTTCTGGAGACTAGAAGTCTGATATCAAGGCATTGGCACAGCCCTGTTCTCTCTCCTAGGTTCTGGTAGTTCCTTAGCTTGTGGCAGCACAACTCTCATTTTCACATGGTATTCTCCCAGTGTACGTGTCTGTTTCTGCACCCAGATTTCTCCCCCTTTTTTAAGGACAACAGTCATATTGAATTAGGGCCCACCCTAATGGCCTCATTTAAACTTGATTACTTCTGAAAAGATCCATCCTGTCTTTAAGTAAGGTTACATTCTGAGGTACTGGGGGTTAGGACTTGGACATATTTTTGGGGGGGGTGGGCAGTACACAATTCAACCCATAACACTGACTCTCCTAAACAATCTGTTCACCTGGTGATAGGAGTGATCCTGCTATGACCTAACATTCCATTGATGGCCAAGGGTCATTAATAAAGTGCTCAGAAGCAGCACATCCATCTACCCATCAAATATTGCAACAGTCCCCACCATTCCTTATTCCTCTTCCAACCTTTACTTTTCTCCTGAGCACTTACTATCTAGCATGCCATTTATTTTACTACTTTCCTTGTTGATGTCTATCATGATAATAGGATGAAAGATCCATAAGTGTGGGGATTTCCATTTGTTGCTTGCTATGTTTTCTACCATGAGGAACAGCACATGCCATGTAGTAGGCACTCTGTAGATATTAATGGAGTGAGTACATGAATCTATATGAAATTAATCATAAGTGGATAGAGACTATTAACTAATGGAAAAAATGGACGAAAGGCTTATATTTTGCTTCACTTCAGGTCTTAGACTTCTTAATAGATCAACTCTCCCTTTTCCTTTGAACCCTGTAAAACAAATAAGAATAAAGAAAAAAATTAAGAAGAGCTATACTATAGTCGTCTCCTATGGTCCATTCACTCTTCTGTAAAAAAGGAATACTTTTTTCAGCTTTATTGAGATATAATTGACAAAACTTGCATATATTCAAGGTGTACAATGTGATGTTTTGGCACACGTATACACTGTGAAATGATTACCACAATCAAGCTAATTAATATACCCATCACTTCACATATTTACTTCATATATTTGTGGTGAGAAGACTTAAGATCTATTCTCTTGGTATATTTCAAGTATACAATACATTATTGTTAACTATAGTCACCATGCTGTACATTAGGTCCCTAAAACGTATTCATCTTATAACAGCAATCTTATATTCTTTGACCAACACCTCTCCATTTTCCCCACACCCTGAACACCCAGTAACCAGCATTCTACCATTTGCTTCTATGTATTAGATTTTTTTTTAGATTCTACCTATAAATGAGAGATTATGCAGTATTTGCCTTTCTATGTCTGGTTTATTTCACTTAACATAATGTCCTCTGGGTTCATTTCAAATGTTTTATTAATACAATAACTTATGTTGCATCCAAAAGGACAAAGTAGCAAGGATCAGCATAGACCACTAAACTGGATAAATCAGATGCCAAGTTGGTGTTTGTTTGTTCTGGTTTGGCTTCTCTATATTGATCAAATCAACTTGATAATTCACAGACTGATCTAGCGCTATAGGCAGACAATGATCTATCATTCGGCTCTGGCAATAGGCTGATTAGAGACTCTGAAGGAGCCTCCTGAAAAACAAACAAAAAAAGTATATCCTGCATAAAACATATTTTTTATAACACTGCTGGGCCTAAAAATAGGTGAGGAAAACCTCCAAGAAGCCTATACAAAAATAAAAGCAAAATCCTTGAGCCAAAACCTTCACTATGAGCTGTAAGACAAATTTAAGATAGGGTAGCTTGAGAGTCAATGCCAATCTCAGCACCAAGGTCTGGAGACTTGGCTTTACTTTTCAGCAGCAGAGACGGAGAGCTAAACCCGAGATTCCTGGATTATACCAGAGACCCTGGAAAGGGCTAAGTGGTCCCAGCCAGGTCTGCAATGCCTCCAAGATCCCTGTGGAAACACATCACCTTCTCTTATGTGGAATATACCCTTAATTTAGGCTCCAAGGTTTCCCTCAGAATAAAATAAAGTCAAAGATAAGGTAACAACAGTCACTACATTTACAAGAAAACTCACCACCAAAAATGAGAGTCAGAAGAAAAAATAAAAAAAAACCAATAGATTTAGACAACCAAAGGAATCAGATACTGGATTCTCAGATTTAAAATACAAGATATATATGGGACATTTAAAGGAATAAACGGTGGCATCACAAAATGCAAACAATGAGACACAATTAAAACTGACTGAGGATATCTGGAAAAGAAAATAGAACCTTTATAAATTTTTAAAAAATAGTTGAAAGTAAAGCAAACTGTAGATGGGTTAAATACAATATTAGATGCCACTAAAGAAAATTAGCGAACTAGAACTGGAAGATACATTTGAAAACACTACAACATGTAGCACAAAGAAATTGAAAGTTGAAAATATGAGAGATCCAGTGACATAAAGGATAGAATGTGAGAATCTAAGTTAATCAGAATACACAGGGGAGAAAATAGAATAGAGGAAAGGCAATATTTGAAGCACCAATGATTTTTAATCTCTCCGAAGTAATGGAAAATATGAACCCACAATATTAAGCACAGCATCCACCAAGAAATATAAATAAAAAGAAATCCAGAACTAGACACTTAGTAGTGAACCTGCAGAATACCCAGAAGAAAGATCATAAAAGCAGAGAGGAAAGATCACCTACAAAGAACAGACTGGCAGCAGATAGCAGTAAAAGAAGTCAGAAGACAATGGGATAATATTTTCAATGGGCTGAGGACTAATACCTGTCATCACAGTATGGCATACTCTGAAAAGCTATATTTTTCAAATGCTAATGAGATCAACACTAACCAAGAGACTGCATTCCTAATAGTTTAACACAAAAGAAATTTCTAAAAAATGCATTATTAAAAACAAGGAAAATGAACCCAGAATAATAGCTCAGGATGGAAAAAAAGACAGGGAACAAAGTAACTGGAAAAATGTAGATAAATCTAAACAAACATTTTCTACAGAAAATAAAAGAATAATCATTTTAATAACAGTCATAGTATGCTATTTTTTACAAGCATCCCAGATAAACCTTTTTATTGGGTGTTTTTAAGAAATAATGATGTAATTTAAAAAGTTTTATATAGCACATAGAGGTTAAAAGTGGTAAAAGAAAACATTATTAAGAAAGTGATAAGGAAGAGAAAATACATTTACAGTATAGCACTATATTTATCGATACTGTAAATTTACATGGTCTGTTTGTAAGATGAATCATCTGTCTAAAATGGCAGACAGCCACAGCTACAGACCACAATCCATGGTACACACCAAGAAATTCAACTTTTTGTTGTAATGTCATGACTTTTCTCTGTTTCTTGGAGGCACTTCCAGCATCACTAGTAGCACTTCGTATGGGTCCTATGGTGTTATTTAAGGTTTGTGGTATTGCACTAAACACAATAAGAAATACAGGAGAACTGCAAGAGATCACTTTTTATCATAATAGGCAATTTACTGGAGAGATGAACTGTTCACACAGGGATGATTAGTGTAGCATGGCGTTTTAAGCAGATACAACACTTGACCTCACCACAATAGCCAGAGGAGGTGGCTACCGAATCATTAAAATAATACAGTACATACTGTAGTTAATTTTATGTAGTTATGACTTAATACTGCATCTTTATATTTGTTGACATTTCTCTTGACTGCAAATAATGTCGTGTACAGTCTGTGTTTGTGTGCCTAAGGTTTGATAAAATTTA
This sequence comes from Indri indri, assembly GCA_004363605.1. Classification (NCBI taxonomy): domain Eukaryota; kingdom Metazoa; phylum Chordata; class Mammalia; order Primates; family Indriidae; genus Indri; species Indri indri. The sequence goes on from RJWJ010008687.1 coordinate 52,444, forward strand.
ACTTTTTAATAATATATCTGTGTATATTTATGGTAGTAAAGGATAAAATAGACTAGGATCTACATATATTTTATGCACCATGGCAAACCTAACTTTTTCTTAATTTTTTGATATTTCTAG
>RJWJ010008688.1:0-52546 GCA_004363605.1 Indri indri
AGAGTTTGAAGTCTGGTAGATTGATGCCTCCCATTTTGTTTTTATTGCCCAGAATTGTTTTTGCTATGCGGGGTCTTCTCTGGTTCCATACGAAGCGTAGAATTAATTTTTCTACATCTGTGAAGAATGATGTTGGTATTTTAATAGGGATTGCATTGAATCTGTAGATTACTTTGGGTAGTATAGACATTTTAACAATATTTATTCTGCCGACCCACGAGCATGGTATGGTTTTCCACCTATTTACGTCTTCTGCTATTTCCTTCCTCAGTCAGACCTAATTTTTAAATGAAAATTTATTTGGAACCCAAGTAAACCAGAGTTTTAGAGCTGAGGAAGAGACTCTGAGAGTTTTCAGAACAGTATTTCAAAGTTTTCATCATGGAAGCTTTTTAATACAAGGTATTCTTTTAGGACATTAGTGCTGATAATGTGGATGGGAGATAGGAGGGACAAAAGGCAGGTAGACCAGTTCAGAGATGGTTGCAGTAGGCTGGGTGTGAAATGATGAGGGCGTGGCTTAGAGCAGTGGTGTGGGATGGATGGGTAAGTGTTCTTAAAAATGTTAAGACATGGTGACTAATGAAAGGGCACGGGGAGGAAGATATAGATGAGAATGATGTAAGTTTTGAAACTGGATGAGTTGTGGAATACTGGTTTTCTGACAGAGACTCTGAGAATCTGTCAGCATATAGGTTAATTTCCAGCTTGGGTTCCCAAAGTTCATTCTCAGGTATATTGTTTGGAATTGGAATCTTGGTACTGTAGAAGCAATGTAATACACGAAGGCTAAATTTCCAGACTAGCCTTCAAAGGTAATGATCACAGTGATGATGTTAAGTTCATTTCTGAATTTTGGATGTTGGGGGTTAACTTCTACAGTTTAGAAGAGACGAGGAGGAGATGGGAGACACAGGCAAAATCCTGAAAGAAGTCAAGAAGTTTGTCCTCGGTCTCCTTCTGCCTTCTTTCTGCTACCTTCTCTCTCAGGTGCTTGGTGCTCTCAGGTTATCATAAATTCCCACTGTGGGATTACTGGAAAACACAGAGTGACCTCCCTCCTCAGAGGTAGTACAGAGCAGCCCACAGACTGCTTTTGGTTGAAAAATGTGTTTCATTCACATAGCGTTTTACAACATTTTTAAACATTTACAAATCAGAAGACTTCATAAAAGTCCGAATTTCTGGCTTCTTTTAAAGACAGTTATCCGGATCAGATTTTAAATGGGGCTGGCACTCTCCATTGGCAACAATGCCTACCACTCCTTTTCATGCTGCTAAGGCTAAGTGTCATTTGCCATTATTGCTGGGCTTACACCTTTTCCTTTTAGTTAAGGAGAGAGTGAACTATTTCTCACACCCTGTTGAGAGGGGCTTCTATTTCAGGAAATGTCTAACAACATGCAAATAACATCTGTGTTCAAAAAATGTGCCCTGGCCTGTTTTCTCTGCCAGGGCCCTGAGGCACCAGCGTTGTGACACTGTCACTCCTCTCTCCCCCATAACAATTAGGCCCTTAAATGGTGATAAGTGGGGCCCAAAAGTTTAGTCGTGGACAGCTTGGGAGCCATTATTTAGAGTTAACGAAATGACAGAAACTGGCTTGCACAGCTGGCTGGCAGGAGTCTCTGGAGTGCAGCTGAGTGATCTAAATCCATTCTGGTCCCTAATGGTGGTCATTGCCGATCCTGGTTTAAATATCCAGGGGGAGAATTCTGGGTCCTCTCTGGTTGTTTCCATTTTTGTTTTTTTGTTGGCACAGACTGGGGAGATAGGACTGGCAGAATACTGGGAACTTGTAGAGACTCAAGTTTCACCTCCCTATTGCTTCCTGAGGCAGGGCTGCCTGCCAGTTTATTCTCCATTTTACGCTAAGGGAAGCACCTTTCCAGTATCACCCTCTGCTGTGTGGCTTTCTGCTGGAAGGGGATTTGCTTTGAACTTCTGAATGACTGACTTGGACTTGCAAAGCTCATTTGGACTTAGAGAGGAGCTCAGGGGGTTTGCTAGCAAAGCACAGCCTGTGTTCTGGGTGTCACAGGTATCTATTTAACGATGGGTGACGTGTTCTAACACTCCTAAAACTTCTGTGGGGCAGAAATGGACCATAGTTGACATCTGATGATAAGTCTGCTTCTTTTGGGGCAGGTTTGTTACCAAAAACTTGGCCACTCATCCACAAGGCCTAATCAGAAGAACGAGGACAAGGGGTTTGGGGAGGAAGGAAAGAGAGTTTACTTTGCAAAGGAGCAAAAATGGTAGACCTCCTCTCAAAATCCCAAATTTCCTGAACATAGGCAGAAATACGGAGCTTTTAGCTTCAGGCAATTACTGTGGTTAACTATTCTAATCGTCCTATCTCTGCCAAAGACAAAGTCTATGAACTCTGCCAGCTGTCCACCTGGGGGGCTGGTGCCACGTGGGAGGTTTAACAAAAGATTTAACCTGCCTTAGGGATGCAGGGCAGGCTACAGTTCTCAAAAAGAGTGGGAGAAGTTTTAAAGAGACAGAAAATCTTCTGCCTTTTTTTTCCCCAGGCCATTTCCTCTGTTACAGGTTAAGAGGGCATGTGCCATATTATTCTCTAGAAACAGGTGAAGGAGCTCAGGAAATTTCACCCCAAACTGTGACTCCATGGTATATAGAGTATTTTGAATTGCAGGCCCCTCGAGAGCAACAGAGCATTGGAGGGGGCTTCCCCTCTATCTACAAAACAGAAAAAGATAAAAAATAAGGGGACAATGGACTTCCCTTTCTTTCCCTGTTATCTCAATATATTGCTGGAAAGAAGATCAAGAATGCAACCAGCCTGGCCCAAATCTTTTAAAACATAGTATCTGTCTCAGGTACATTTACAAGTCAATCTGTCTCTCCCATCTATTCCGTCTCTCAAGTATCCATCCATCCTCCCTAGCAATTGCTTGTTGCCCCTAAACAGAATTACCTGTGCTCCTCATTTTCCCCCCTCCCCTCTAAAAGGCGTGTGTAAATTGGTTATTCACTCTGTGATTCTCCCCGTGCATTTGGTAAGTAAACCTTTCTCTCATTAACCTGCCTTAATTGTGAGTTGATCTTTCAGTGAACTTTCTGGGGGAAGGGAAAGTTTCTCCTCACCCCTACACAGAAGACTGCTAAATGTAGGGTAGTTCTTACAAGGATTCCAGAAATACATGATACTCTCTTCCCTTGTTCTTGCATTTTATTGAACTTTGGAAGAGCAAACATCTTACTGACTTAAATAAAGGTTGTTATCAGTTGTCACAGATTAATCCCATTGGTTTTCTCTGGAGAAAGTGGATAAAGTCATCAATAACCTGGTGAGTGTTTGGAGGCCTTTAACAGGTGTTTGATCAGGGGTGCTTCAGAGCAATTACCCAGACAGTTAGGCCAGTCTGCAGTAATCAATCTGCAGTCTGTCCCTTCAGAATAGATCTGAACTCTTCTGACTTTTGAATGCACAGTATTTCCCAGGCTGTTGAATTGGTCGGTAGGGGTGGATGAAGCAGACTTGGCATTTAGTTGTGTTGTATTGTTTTTGTCTGCCAGACCTGCTTGTAGTTAAGATACAACTTACATGATAATAAAGTTCTTTATTGAGTCTTTACATAAAAACTATTCAGTGTCCTTACATTTCTTTTATAGTTCTTGTCTAGCAGAGAAATTACGAATGTGCCCTAATCTCATGGTCTTTAATGTTTTGCATAATAACACATACTTACAGTATTAAATTGCATTAGATCACAAAAAACTTGTTTACTTGTCTGATTAGCAAAACAAAGATATAATTATGTGGCTTTCATGTAGTTTGAAAAAATGCCTCTAGGAAAGTAGAGGTAATATTATCCTGTATTGAAGAATTATTTTTCATCTGGCTTTTTAAAAGTAGTAAAGTGACTCCATTTAGAGGTTTACTTTTTTCCTTGAGTTTTAGAAGTGGATGTTTTATAACTGTTTTTGTTGTTTTCAGGCTTGATCTTACAAATAATGAATATGAAACACTTTTCAAATCTATTAACGGGTAAGTTGGCAGCCTTGGTTTGATACAGTGTTATCAGTATACATATATATATATCTGCTTTTGCAAAAAATGAAATGTAAATATTATACATGTTTCTATGTAACTGTCTTAGAGTGGTGTAACAGTTTTCTGAGTTCTTTTATAGAAGATATTTTGTTGGGAGATGGAAAAGTCTTACAAAGAAGAGGAAGCTGGTTAGTAAATATATAATTGTTACACAGTAGACACATACAATTTTTTTAATGTGTGATATGATCTTTGTTCTTGTAATGTTTGTCTTAAATGTTTTGAAGCCACTTTGAATGGCATGGCATACTCCTTGTGCAGGAGCTTATAAGTCCCAAGTCTGAGGGTATTGATGGTTATCTTTCAGAGGTAATTTGAGTAGAACTTTTAAAAAAATTTTTCTGTCCTATGTCTTCACTACAAAAGATACGATCGATTAGCTCACAGAAAAAGACTTAATCATATGAAAAGATGTTTAACATTATTCTTAATTTAGCGAAGGAAAGCTAATTACAGCAATTAAAAACTCTTTTAACTATGAAGTTGGCAAAGACCAGAAAATGTGCTAATACCCTATGTCTAGGGTGTGAGGAAACAGGTATCCTCATACTTTATTAGTGGAAATGTAAATTATATAGTCTTTTGGGGGGCAGTTTTGCAATATCTATTGAAATTAGAAATACATATATCCTTTGACCTGGGAGTAGGAATTTTATTTTGTAATAATATTCTCCCACTTGGGGAAAGACTTAAGCCTAAACATGTGCATTACAGTATTGTCTGACAGACTCCCAATTTAGAAGTTGCCAAATAGTCCATAAGTTGTGAATTGGTTAAATAAGATAGACTATATATACATTTAATAGAATACTATGCAGGGACTAAAAAATGAGGATACCTATTGATGCTTTGGATCACTATTGTCATGTGAACAGTGTGATAACCGTCATGTGAAAAAGGCAAGGCAATGGTGGTGTGTATAGTATACTCCCCATTTGCTTTTGTTTTTAAGGTAGTGGTGAGGATATAGGCGTAGCATATTTCTACCAAATCAACACAATGCATTTTAATGGTACTTGTTTCTAATTGGGAGTAGGGTGGGAGGGAGTCTTTTTTTTTTTTACTGTAAATCTTTTTTTAAAAAAACTTTCTTATTATTTTTACTGTTAAAAACCATATTTATTTATTGCTTTTTTTTAAAGCTATGTTCAAAAAAATTATTTGCCTTCAGTTCAGTTTGGTTTAGTAAATATTTACCGTAAAATCCGTTCAATTTAGTAAAACATTTACAATGCCTGGTATGTGCTATGTGCAAGGTACTTTGGAACAGACTAAAATAAATAAGTTCAGGCTAGAATATAATGGTAGAGCCTGAAAAATAGACTTTTTGAATCACTTCATCCATTTCCACCCTCTCCCCAGCTGCATTCCTATTTGGAAAGGAATCTGAAATAGTAGCAGTCCAGGCACGAATAAATACTTAGGGGAGGTAGCTTGTCCAGGTGCTCATTGTGGCTCCATGGAAACCAGCAATGGTTCTTACATTAACAAAGGAGTCCATTTTGTATCATCCTCCCCTGTTTTTTGCTTTGCTACCAGTTCTCTCTCTGTAAGGCCCACCCTTTCCTCCCTAGCACTGGCACGGAAAGCAGGGCTCCTAAGTGGGGTCAGCCCAGTGGCCTTATTTACTTGCTGTTTCTGAGTGTCACCAGAAAATGAGTGTTACTCTGAGGGCAACTTCAAAAACACCTTAATGGAGGCTCTGTTATTCAGTGGACCCATACTGTTTTGTAGGGGAATACAGAGTTGAAAAGACAGCCTTGCCAAAGGAGTTTGGGATCTAGGAAGGACAGTCAAGTTTTACTGTATGAAAGGACTTTGGGGTTAGATATAACAAATTTGGACAGAGTACCTTTTGAAATACTGAGTTAATGCAAAGAGAGAACTGCTAATGAATCTTCACAAAGTCAGTTTCAATTGTAGGGTTTTCTGCATGGGTTTGTGGCAGATGTTCCATCACACAGGTATTTATATGTTTCCTACTGGACTGTGATCTTCCTAACTGCAAAAACCACTCATCTTTGTCTCTCTAGGCAAGTGCTGAGCCTGGCTCATGGAAGAAGCAGAATACATTTCTCGAATGAACAATAGTCTCAAAAGTGATATTTCACATATCTCAAATTCATATTTAAATACCTTCAAAATTTTAATGTTTAATCCAACTTTTGTAACCTCTTTTGAATATCTTAGTTTTTTCAAGACCTGTTATAACATTTTAAGTTGAAAGGTAATTTAAAAAGTTGGTTTAAAAACACAGTAAATTTTTTTCTGTATTTCACTATTACGAGTGTACAAAATAAATTCAAATATCTGTGACTGCCTCCTTTTTTTCCTGGACTTTTTCTGGAATTGTAATCGTGTTCTTTTAAAAAAATTTCTAATACTGTGCTTATTTCTGAAGAGATCTCAGGGTGATAATCAATAATTAAATACGGATATTTAATTCTAGCCTAAATATATTTTTATGATCAGTTTGTTTTTTATAGTTAAAAAAAATTATTTGTGAGCTGAAACCTACTCACAATCATGGACCTGCAATTAGTTTGGCATCGCTGATCACCTTAATTTAAACCTAGCAATACGTGGAATTTTGTCTCTATTTGATTTCTAGCTCTTTGTGCTCTTGTCCTTCTCTCACTTATTTACCTGTGATTTGTCCACACCCTATTTGATTAAATAACTTTGTTTATTGAAGAAGTTTTGGAAGAATATGCACTAAAGCATTGTTATCTGTAGTAGTTTCTGAAAGGCTGAGATTGTAAATATATATTTTTTTGGCCTTAGTTTTCTAATTTTCTTTAATGATCTTACTGCTTATGTAATAAGGAGAAAATTGTTTTAAAATAAAAAAATTGTTTATTTTCTGTGTTTGTGTGTGAGGGGCAAAATGCACCTTATTTGATGTTGTTTCAGAGTCCTTTTTCCTGGAGGAAGTGTTGACCTCAAGCGCTCAGATTATGCCAGAGTGGCCAAAATATTTTACAAATTGGCCATACAGGTAAATATCAGTTATTGCTTATTATTCCAAATGGGGTTTTGTACATTTCTGTGAGGATAATTCCTTTTCTAAGCATATGGTCATGCTTCCTTCACAATGACCCCTTCAACCTCATCACCCCTTTAGCCTTTGATGCCTTTGTTCTTGAACAGCCGGTGGCTGCTCACCCATTTTCTATGGGCTTCTAGAGACCTTTCAGAACCCTGCTGACTGGTCCTCTCTGTTGGTGCTCATTAATGTGAACCATGCCCTTTTGTGGCTTAGTAATTCTCGTATCTCTCTCTGACCTCTTTTTATGATACACTTGGCATTGTCCCTATGTCATTAATTCTCATCTCCTCTTGAAATCTCCTCTTCCCAATTCATTCAGTCCCATTTGCCCTTTCTTCACGATTACTGTAGATTCCATGTTCATTTGCCAAGCAGAACCTCTGACTTCTCCCTTGTAATGTTCACACTGGGCCTGCCTTTGCACCACAGCTCAGAACCTTACTTACTATTTCTCCCTTCAACTTTTAACAGCAATTTTTAAATTAATCTGGCTGGCTCTAGTATCTTGCCAACACTCCCTTAAATATCTCCCTAAATAACTATTTTTTAGCATTTGAGATACCTGTTTAAAAACTTTTAGTAGCTAGGCTAAATAACCTGTAGCCTTTTATAGTCTTTGGGTCAAGATATGTCCACAGCTCATCTTTTCCAGCATGTGTGGGAGAGATTAAATGATAGCCTATTTATGGATCCTGAAGAATTCTTCAGAAATCCATGTATAACTCAGGTGCCTGCCTGCTAATGATAAACAGTATGTATAATTTTTGTTTTGAAAAGTTTAAATAAACTTAGTTTTTTCTTTTTCTCATTCTGGGAAGAGTTTTGATGATGGAGACTATTTTCCTGTGTGGGGCACATGCCTTGGCTTTGAAGAGCTTTCATTACTGATTGCTGAAAAGTGCTTATTAACTCTCACAGATACCATTGGGATCAAAATGCCACTGAACTTCACTGGAGGTAAGAATATTCTTTGCAGTCCTTTTAAAGGTATTTACTGAGCAGGATTAGTAAGTGGCAAATATCAAAAAATGCTTATAACATTAATTTTTAGATTATTTACATAGGCTGAAGATGTGAACGACCACCCTTGTACTCATTTGTGAAGCTGACATAAGGCATTTTGAATTTTGGTAACTCATTACTTCTGGTGATAGCAGGACCATGTGTGATTAAGAATTCTGAAACTGGACCTGGTATTAAGTCCTAGCTTTCTCACTTTGGCCATGGGGAATCATTTAACCTCTCTCAGCTTCAATTTCCTTGTCCGCAAGAGGGTATATATATCTCTTAGGGTTTCTTGTGAGAATTGAATAAGATGATGTTTTACAGGCACTGTGCTCAGTACTTTTAACACAACTCTTATAAATGTTAGCTATTATGATGATGATGATGATGATGATGTCAACATTTTCCCCTTGACTGTGTACTCTGTTTTAACTCCAACTGAGTGCAATTTAATTCTGACACTAATCACCTAGAGTTAAAGGGCATAGTCCCCAACAAGACTGCCCTATTTCAGATGCCAGCCACAGGTCACATCCCCAGACCATTCACACTTCTTACCAACTGCTACAAATGACTCACAGAACGCAGGAAAGTACTGTATTTGCTCACCAACAGGGACTCCAGTGGCCTTTGGTGTTCAGAGTTTTTATTAGAGTTTTATTACAAAAGCATGACTGATCGAATCACTGGCTAAGTGATTGAACTCTTATCTTCAGCTCCTCTTCTCTCCTTGGAGGTTGGGCTGACTAAAGTCCCAACCTTCTAATCATGCAGGTAGCATTTCTGGTGATCAGCCCCATCCTGAAATAATCCCAGGCCCACCTTGAATCGCCTCATTAGCATCGCAAAGACACTGTTATTACTCAGGAAATTCCAAGAGTTTTAGAAGTTCAGGGTTAGGAACCTGGGACAAAAACCAGACAGATTCTTTATTATACTACTCAGTATAAGTAGATAATGGTTTTTGTAGGTTACTAATCTTTGAATCCTCAGAATTGAATGCTACCAACTGTTCCTCCTCTCATGAAGGTTTTTGAAGGAAAGTAGTTGTAGTTGTACATAGAACTTATAGAATGCTTTATACTTTTCCATTGTCTCACTTAAACATTGCAGGAACCCTGTGGGAAGTATATGTATTAGGTCAGACCACTTTGGTCCTGTGTTGCAAAAACCCAGTTTGTACAAAAAAGGAATGTTTCAAGGTACTGGGGTTCTCATGGAAGCCGTTAGCAAGAATGAGGAGCCTGGTTTGGAACAGCTAATATCAGAGCCTTGAACACATCAGGTTTTTTTTTTTCTGTTTGTTGGTGTTTGACTCTGTGCATCTGACTACAGACCCTTCAGTATTGACCACTAAGATAGATTGCTTTTTTGATTTTTCACTAAGTAGAAATTTTTTGGCTTGGTTAATGTTCCATTGTAAATGATTGATATTTTTAACCTTTTATGTCTCAGATACCTTTGAAAATACATTAAAAGTTCTGGATTCTTTCCTGGGAAAACAATATATACACATGTGGAAATTTTTCACCTTTTTTTTCAGAGCTGTCTAGGGAACTTTAGTTCCCTAGCAGATTCTCTGCTTATTCCATGGGTAGCCTTGCTAATTCTCATATCAGAAGAATTTTACTTATTCATGTTAAAATTCTATGAGAAAATTACTTAAGTCTGGAACATATTTGAATTTATGTTAAACACATTTTGTGCTAGATTTGGAAATGATGTGTTTTGCTTGTCATTTGGTCACCTTGATTATGTCTTAATCATTATTAAGCCTCTCTTTGTCTGCAGATAAGCTACTTCAGTGGATTTTATTTTTTGTGTGTTTATTTCTCTTGTGCTTAAATTATGTCAGGTTCATTGCATAGCAGAATGTTCCAGAATTTTCCTGCTGACTTGTTGTTGTCATTAGCAGCAGAACCTCTGACTGCAAATTTCCACAAGTGGAGCCTCTCCATGGAGGTATCAGGTTAATTATGCAATGAAATTAATGTCATTTAGAATCACTACAGAAGTAATCATTTTGTTTTATTTTTATACTCTAGAATTTTACGATGAATGAAAACTTAAAGAAGTTTTTCAATGTATTAACTACAAATACAGATGGCAAGATTGAGTTTATCTCAACGATGGAAGGTATATATCACTATAGCATGTATACTTTGTTTCACTCATTAATTTTATATTTATTAATTTTGGTTTATATGGCTTTTTTGTTATGAATAAAATCATGTTACTTTGGGGCCTGAAGATGGAAGTTAGGGCATTTTTGGAGACGGGAGACATGTTTATCCATGTTCCAAATCAATTGCAATTTACCTGGGTATTTTCTAGAATGGAGTGAAGAAGAGGAAAAATGAAGAGTAAGGAGGGAGGGGATGAAGAAAGAAATGAAGAAAGTGACTTCTATTTTAGCAATATTGTTGATTAAGTACCTCGACAGACTCTCCCCCAGACAAGAACACAAAATGTGGTTGATATAGAAAAACATCTTAAATACATTGATGAAGTGGCAAGGAAATAAGGATACTTGGGCTCAAAACTTCACGATTTGAGTGGAGTATTTAAACCAGCATTATTATTGAGTTAGGAGAACTTGAAACAAAGCTCAGGACCCCCTACATGGATAGTACTTCATGGATCAGGACCCGAAAGGCTATACCTGCAATATAAGGGCGAACTCAGAATACACCTGGAATCCTGCCTGCAGAATTGCAGGGAGAATTACCCATCTTGAATCTTGGCACTAAGGGAGTAGGGCGGTGCAGTGAATAAGCTTTGAGTATTCATAAGGACAAACTGGTTTTCCTAGTGTGGCCTGCATTATACTAAGTGGGAAGTTGGAAAATCTCAGGTCAAGAATTTTGTTCAAAATTGTCTTAGACTAGTAATACCCATACACGCATCGTAGAAGCAAATATAAATAATTCCCTTGGGAGGACCAGATGTTCATCTCAGGCTTCAAGGAATTGCTATATGTAAGGTTTGAAGGAAAATGAGCATTTCACAGCCAAAAGATCACTAATGTACAAGGAAGCAAAGTACCGTGAATGAGAACTTGCAGAAACAACAGATGCAGAAGCAGACCTGATTAGAATTATGAGATACAGTATAACATAACTTTTAAAGAAATAAGGGCCACTTGAAAATACAAGTATGAAACAGTCAGATTTAAAAAGAACCAAATTCCGCTATTAGAAATGAAAATGTAATTGAAATAAAAATCTCAGATGCGTTGCTCAGAAGGCTAGACACAGTCAAAGATTAACGAACTAGACTAGAAGGTAGATCTGAAGGAAACATTGAGAATCCAATATAGACAGAAATATAAAATGTGTTGAAAGAAAGGTTGGAACCTGGCGGATAGAGTGAGGAGTTCTAACATACCTAACCAGAACTCTGGAAGGAAAAAGAGAAAGCGGGATAGAGACAGACTCTGTTTCCATATAAAAAAATAAATTGCAGGTGGATGAAAGACCTAATTGGAAAGGAAAAGTATAACAAGGTTTTAGAGGAATTGAAGGAGAATGTCGGCCGAGTGCGGTGGCTCACGCCTGTAATCCAGCACTCTGGGAGGCCGAGGCGGGCAGGCAGATTGTTTGAGCTCAGGAGTTCGAGGCCAGCCTGAGCAAGGGCGAGACCCCGTCTCTACTAAAAAATAGAAAGAAATTATCTGGGCAACTAAAAATATATAGAAAAAATTAGCCGGGCATGGTGGCATGCCTGTAGTCCCAGCTACTCGGGAGGCTGAGGCAGTAGGATCGCCTGAGCCCAGGAGTTTGAGGTTGCTGTGAGCTAGGCTGACGCTACGGCACTCACTCCAGCCCGGGCAACAGAGTGAGACTCTGTCTCAAAAAAAAAAAAAGAAAAAGAATGTCATCTCATGTAAGTTAGGGAGTTTTGCAGACAAAAATGAAACACAAACCGTGAAGGAAAAGATTGGTAAATTCAGCCAAATTAAGAAGTTATATTCTTTTTTTTTTTTCTGAGACAGAGTCTCACTGTGTTGCCCGGGCTAGAGTACCGTGGCGTCAGCCTAGCTCACAGAAACCTCAGACTCCTGGGCTCAAGCGATCCTACTGCCTCAGCCTCCTGAGTAGCTGGGACTACAGGCATGCACCACCATGCCCGGCTAATTTTTTCTGTATATTTTTAGTTGCCCGGATAATTTCTTTCTATTTTTGGTAGAGACGGGGTCTCGCTCTTGCTCAGGCTGGTCTCGAACTCCTGAGCTCAAACGAGCCACCCACCTCGGCCTCCCAGAGTGCTACGATTACAGGCATGAGCCACTACGCTGGGCCAAGAAGTTATATTCTTAAAAAAAAAACAGCGCAGAGAAGGACAAAAGGAGATATTTGTAATGTATATAACTGACAAAGGGTATGTGTCCAGCTTATATAAAGTAAAAAACCATGACCGAGAAGAAAAGGCAGCCTATTAAAAATGGATATGCTGAGCGCAGTGGTGAGCACCTCTAGTCTCAGCTACGTGGGAGGCCGAGGTGGGAGATCCTTGAGCCAGGAGTTTGAGATGAGCTTGGGCGACATAGTGAGGCCCTGTCTCTGAAAAATAAAATGAAATAAAATGAATAAAAAACATATAAAGTAAAAATAGATAAGAGATTTGTATAGGTACCTTATAAAAGAAACTTGATTGTTATATACACATATTGTTCAGATAAGTTGCTCAGTGTGATTACTGATTAGGGGAACGCAAATGGAAACGGAAGCAAATAACCATTTTGCACCCCCCAGACTAGCAAAATTAAGAAGTCTTCTGGTAACAAGTGCTACCCAGGATGTGACGCAGCAGGTGCTCTCATGCACTTATTACTGGAATGTAAATGGCTACAACCACATTAGAAAACATTTTGGCCTTTCTTAATAAAATTGAACATTTCCCATTTCTGTTACCCACCAATTCTGTTACTCGATTAAAAAGTGCCTTAGTGAAACTCTTTCATGTACATAGAAATGTACTTGACGTTGTTCATACTAGCAAAAAATTGGAAACAAACATCAGACAATGCCAAAGATAAATAATACTTACTACGCAGCTGTTAAAATCAATGAGCACATACATCTGCATGCATCACTGAATGAATCATAAAACCAATTTTGAGTTAGGGCAGCAAGTCACAAGGGAATATATACCATATGTTTTCATTTATATGATGTTTAAACCTTGGCAAAAATAATGTATTGTTTGGTGATAATACTGAGGAAAATATGGGGCCATGAATAATTATGAAAGTCATTCTTACCGGGCCGAGGAGAGGCGTGCATGGTTTGGGAGGGACACCGACGGGGCTTTGGGAATATTAGTCTTGTTTTAGTTCTTAGTCTGGGTGATAGGAAATCAGGTACATTTTGTTTCTTAAGCTGTGTGTGTATGTTTTGTGCATTTTTCCAAATAAGTTATATTTTACAATTTTGGAAACTGAAAAAGTAGATGGAGAAAGAAATGTTGCCAAGTACATAATAGCAGTGAGAAGAAGTTAGGGAAAGTAGAATGAACAATTTGGTCATCATGTGAGTTGGCAGCCAGGTCAGTGGGCTTTTAGCTCCAATTAACTGCTCCCGGTCCCTGAGTCCTGGTGAGAAGGATTAAATGAGAAAATTCTAGTAGGTGGTGATAACTTGTGGAGTTACCATGGTAGCCATTTTATCTTTCAGTAAAGGTAATGTACTTTAGAACATTAACGTTTTTCAGACTGGAATGTCACCTATAAGCTGAGACAAATGTTAGTAAACTCTAATATGGGTAAGTATACTCTATTCTAATAGCTTCCAGTGATGTAGAATAACCTGAATGTTTAGAATGACTGGTGGACATGGTATGAATTGAACTCTGTTGACATGTATGAATATTTTCTTTTCTCCATAGAATATATGCTTGTCTTTGTTGTATGGGTATGTTTTTCTGAGTAGATGCCTCCCAGTCTTTGGATATGTCTTTGGGTATATCTGTCTTAGAGTATTTCTGACTTATCTGTGTAAGCAGCAAACTCCAGAAAGAGTAGAAAGTGTCCCAGTACTGATAGTATAGGTGGTCACACACCATTAACTAGGCAAGCCGTACAGGTCTTGCAGTGCAATACAAGGTGATGGATTGGCCAGAAGCCTTGAGAGGAGATGTCATTTTACAAACATTGTCTCCTGCTTTCCCAGGAGGTAAAGACTGGGTGACTGTAAACTTGGATGGGACCTCTTGCGGAACAAAGCTTGATGGGATGGGGCAGACGGAGAGGTGCCAGGAGAAGTTGGAAGTGGGAATGGAGCCCAGAGAGGGAGGGGGCTCCGTCTGTTGTGTTCGTCAAATGGCCTCCTTGCCCGTCTTTGAACTGGGGAAGCTGGTTAGTGAGAGGCAAAGGTACTGAGTGGAATAAACTAGAATAAAGTGGAAGTAGTACAAGTCATTCAAAGGGCGGCCATATTGTGGGCTTGCTTCTGGGGAGGTCAGACCTTAAGGATTTAGAAGCGATATCCAGGGAATCCTGGGGCAGGTTATTGAACCCAATGTGAAGTGAGCTTGTCATCTGAGCTTTTTATCTTCTCTCCAACCCTCTTTCCCCACCTGTGTTTCTTATTTCAGTGGGTAGCATCACATTCACCAAATCATCCAAAGTCAGAAGCCTGGGAATTGTCCGTGACCTCTTGCCTCCACTCTCCACATCTAAGAAATTCATGCCAATTTCTACCTCCCAAATCCTTCTTGAGTGTTTCCTTGTCCCTATTCAGCCCACTCCTGTCCTACGTCAGCAGTAACTACCTGCCACTGAGATTGCTTCAGGAGTCTCCTAACCTTCCCACAAGTCCGTCTTCCAGCCAGCACTGTGATCCCCCTGGAGTGCTGGTCTGGTCGTGTTGCTTGAACAGAGCTCCTCAGTGGCTCTTCAGCATTGGAGGATGAAGTCTAGATTTCCCAGATCATCTCCTCACCCTCTCCCTGTCTTCACCTCCAGCCTGCCACCCCGAGCGACCTCTTGTGCACACAGCCCTCCACAGAGCTGTATTTCTCACCTCCGTGCTTCTTCCTGTGTCCTTTCCTCTTCTCCGAAAAGCTGTCCTTCCCCGCCAATCCCTTCTGATGAACTCTTACCTGTCTTGAAAGACTCGGCTCAGTTGCCATCTCCTGGAGGCCTTCACTACCATTGTTCTCTCCGTGTCTTCAGTGCTCTTTGTGCTTCGTGGGAATGTTTCTTATTGCCATATTTGTTCATGTTCTGTCTTTCCCTCTAGACTACAAGCTCATTGAAACCTGGAACTGTGTTTTATTCTCCTATGTGTTTCCAGGGCTTTGTGTAAAGCTCATAGATGTTGAAGGAATGCCTAATTATTTAAAGGATAGAGTATTGGGTTTGAAGTTAGGGAATCAAGTTCCATGTTGGGTTTACTCATGGCTATATCATATCAGGCTCATTTGAAAATTTCATCACCTAAAAATTTTCTCACACCTCCAAGACAGGAACACTTGAGATACTTTATATTTGTATATTTTCTTTCTACTCTTGATATTTTTGTTCTAAATTAGTAGGCAGGGCATGATTCCTACAGTTTTCAGGAACCTGCATTGGTCTTTTAGTAATGCAGTTGAATAAAGAACAGTAAATCTTACTAGTTTCTGAATGTCAGTGTGTCTGTATGAGGGGATTTCAAAAAGTTCATGGAAAAATGGAATTAAAAAATTAAAAAAATAAATTTTATCTCTCAACGTAATCTCTGTCAAGGTCAAGACACTTTTGTAAGCGATGATACCAGCCATTTAGTCCATCCCTAAAGAACTGAGGGTCCTGGGAATTTACCTTGTCGATGCAGTCATTTTTAACATTAACCAAAGAAAAATGGGTGTGCTTTAAAGATTTTTTTAAGATTAGGAAACAAAAAGAAGTCAGAGGAGCCAAATCAGGACTGTAAGGTGGATGCCTAATGATTTCCCATTGAACTCTTTTAAAATTGCCCTTGTTTGGTGAGAGGAATGAGCAGGAGCATTGCTGGGGTGGAGAAGGACTCTCTGGTGACACTTTCCTGGGCGTTGTTCTGCTAAAGCTTGGCTAACTTTCTCAAAACACTCTCACAATAAGCAGATGTTAGTGGCCCTCAGAAAGTCAGCAACCAAAATGCTTTGAGCATCCCTGAACACTGTTGCTATGACTTGTTCTTGACCGGCCTGCTTTTGCTTTGACTTAGACCACTGCCACATCCTTGGTAGCCACTGCTTTGATTGTGCTTTGCCTTCAGAATCGTGCTGTTAAAGCCATGTTTCATCTCTTGTTACACTTCTTTGAAGAAATGCTTCAGAGTCTTGGTCCCATTTGCTCAAAATTTCCATTGAAAGCTCTGCCCTTGCCTGTAGTTGATCTGGGCACAATGGTTTTGGTACCTATCCAAGTGGAAAGTTTGCTCAACTTTAATTTTTCAGTCAGAAGTGTGTAAGCTGAACCAGTTGAGGTGTCTGTGGTATTGGCTCATGGACAAAATGAATTTTTTCCTCATGGATGTAAATTGTCTGCTGCCGTGAGGTTCATCTTCAACATCATCTCATTTATTCTTAAAACGAATTATCCATTTGTAAACTGCTGACTTCTTTGGGGCATTGTCCCCATCAACTTCTTGAAAATAATTGATTTCGCTGTTCTTCCACCCAAGCTTCACTATAAATTTGCTTTTTTTCCTTGCTTCGCTTTTAGCAGAATTCATGTTGCCCTGATAGGGGCTCTTTTCAAACTAATGTCTTATTCTTAGTGCCTCAAACTAGATCCTGTTCAGACATGTTATAACAGGTTAGTATGAGTTTATTTCAGTATAAAACATTTTGAAATCCATGCATAGTTTTTTCACAATACTCATTTTCTGTAAACTTTTTGAGGACCCCTTATATTTATCTGTATGTATCTTTCTTTCTCCCTCTCTATAATCTATCAGATAAATCCTCATGTGATTTATCAGTTAAGGCATTTTTTTTTATTCTCAAAAATGCCTTTCATATCTCGAAGAAATATACTAGAAGATCTGCCTTTCAGTTAACTGTGTGTGGCAGTGAATTTCCTAGTCACCCAGCCTGTGGGTCTCTTGCTGGTAGCTTCACAGGTAGTCCTAGACATGAGAGAAAGAAAGGGCAAGGTCACAAGAGGGCTGCGGGGAGAGGCGGTGGGGAGGGACAAGCAGAGCTGCTTGTGGTAGGTTTTTCCTCTTGGGAACCCCTGCAAGGCTGGGATAAAATGTTCCTTTTCCCGCGGCCTGCTCTCCAGTGGAAGAGCCTAGTGGGATGTGAGGGGACAGTGCTCTTTCCCCTAGATATCGCTTCTTTCTGCTGAGTCTCTTCACTTCTCCAAGTGCTTTCTTTTTTTGAGACAGAGTCTCACTCTGTTGCCCGGGCTAGAGTGCCGTGGCGTCAGCCTAGCTCACAGCAACCTCAGACTCCTGGGCTCAAGCGGTCCTCCTGCCTCAGCCTCCCAGGTAGCTGGGACTACAGGCATGCGCCACATGCCCGGCTAATTTTTTCTGTATATTTTTAGTTGTCCGATTAATTTCTTTCTATTTTTAGTAGAGACGGGGTCTCGCTCTTGCTCAGGCTGGTCTCGAACTCCTGAGCTCAAACAATCCGCCCGCCTCGGCTTCCCAGAGTGCTGGGATTACAGGCGTGAGCCACCGTGCCCGGCCTCCAAGTGCTTTCTGATAGTAGTCGTGTTTATAATTCCAAAGCAAAAGATAATAGAGGGGCGATTTTTTTTTTTATTAAAATGAGGAAAGGCACATGTGAAGCAGAATGAATATGTACATTTTCAGGAGCTAAATATTACACATATTTATGTTTTTAAGAAACTGTGGAAGTTTTCAAGCTTATATAAAAACAAAACAGTAATACAGGAAACTCTGGGTACCAATGTATCAGCTTTAACAATCGTCAACATATACGTGGCCCTTCTTGTTTTATGTCTGCTTTCTCCCCAATGGATTATTTTTGAGGCAAATCCCAGGGATCATATCATTTCATCATTAAGAGTTCTAATACCAATTGAATTATGTTACCAAGAATCTTTAACACCAAGTTTTAAAGGTTTAAGAAAATTTTAAAAATTGATACCATTCCTTAGGGACAGTGTCTGTTAAAAGAAAATTGACAACATGAAGTCATCAGTCATTCCTTAGACTGAGAGAGAGACACACAGTTTAGGCTGAGGAAAATTGGCTTATGTAAAAGGACACCAGAATTGCTGCCATAGTTCATTGTCATATGAATAGCAAGTCATCATCATGGGAAGGCATGAAAGAATGGCATGAAAGCGAGAAGAAAGAGACCCATCATGGAGAAAAACTTTTGTCACTGTTGTGCGCTTGACTGTTGAACTGGGATAGATTCCTTGGCTCAGCTATTTTACACTGTGGTTATCTAGAAAAACGAATCATATTACAAATAGTAAAAGCTTGCAAATCAGTGAAATTCATCATTGGGAGTTTTCACATTGACCATGCATAGAAGTTATTTTGTGTCTGAGAGAATATGTATGATTTTACTTTGTCTGATATAGTGAGTTTATAAAATAATGTATTACATAGGATATAAAACAATTTCGTTATCATCTTAAACCATTCTTAATACTTACTAGTTTATGTTCTTCATACAGGATATAAGTATCCAGTGTATGGTGTCCAGTGGCATCCAGAGAAAGCACCTTATGAGTGGAAGAGATTAAAAGGCATTTCCCATGCACCTAATGCTGTGAAAACTGCATTTTACTTAGCAGAGTTCTTTGTTAACGAAGGTAATGTGGGGTGCATAATTTTGTCACTCCAGTGTAGTTTTTAAGAGATTGTCCTCAACTGAACTTTTGTCTGCTCTTTTGCTCTGTCAGTGTTCTGTAAGTTCTGTAGGTTTAACTTTAAAAGAAAATATTAAATAATGTGCAGTCCCCGAAATTGACATATTTGAAATTCAGGTAAAGCCAGGACGATTATTTCAATACCAGTATCATACATGATAGAGTGGGTAGAATCAACGGCATAAAGAACGTTCAGTTCTTTTTCTTTCTTTCTTTCTTGGATACTTTTTTTTTTTTTTTTTTTTTTTTTTTTTGAGACAGAGTCTCACTCTCTTGCCTGGGGCGAGTGCCGTGGCGTCAGCCTAGCTCACAGCAACCTCAAACTCCTGGACTCAAGTAATCCTACCATCTCAGCCTCCCGAGTAGCTGGTACTACAGGCATGTGCCACTATGCCCGGCTAATTTTTTCTATATATATTTTTAGCTGTGCAATTAATTTCTTTCTATTTTTGGTAGAGACGGGGTCTCGTTCTTGCTCAGGCTGGTCTCAAACTCCTGAGCTCAGAACTATCCGCCCGCCCCGGCCTCCCAGAGTGCTAGGATTACAGGCGTGAGCCACCGCGCCCGGCCTCTTGGATACTTTTAATTTAGATTCTCCTCCATTACTCTTCTTTTTTAGGAATAATGTTTTAACTGTAACATTCTCTGAGAATTAGATGTTATTTTTCAAAGATAATGATATAATAACCACTAGTCTGTAATTTTAAGGCTGCCTGTCTGTAGTTAATAAGCTTTGCCTGCTTTTGAGTTATGAAAACACAGATATTTTCAGGCTTTGTTATTATGTTTGTGAGTGAAATGGAGAATTTAGTTGTAGTTGCTTATTTTTAAGTTAAGTGGTATGGGTACAGTAAGTTCTCACTTAATGTGGTTGATAGGTTCTTAGAAACTGTGACTTTAAGCTTAAACAATATATAATGAACCCAGTGACGTTGAATTAAATGTTATTCAAGGACCTGCTGTCGTTTTGCCTAAAGTCGCAGTTTCCAAGAACCTCTCCATGACATTAAGTGAGGACCGTGGTGAGGCGTGGCCACTCGACGACTTTAGTGAGCCTGTTTTCGTCCCGTCTCCAAGCTTGCCCTAAGTTTTTATCAACCTCCTGCTCTAGTTGGGAAGTCAGGTACTTCCTACTGAATTCACTCCAGTTTAGAATTATGCACAGTTCAGTAGTTGGTTTCATGACAACAATTCCACATCAAAAAAATAAATTTTCCCATATGCAGCACCAGTGCAACAGCAGTGGGCATAGCCAGGTTAGCTGTGTGTTAATCACGTGGCAGTCCATTTAGTCTTTATCTTCCAATGTCCTCCTTTCTACTAAAAATGCCATAAGAGCCTGTTTACTTTATTTTGCCTTTAGGAAGAAGTCTGAGCTCTCAGCCCCTCACATGCCAGTTTTGGCCATGCCGAACTTCTCACCGCGCCTCCTTGTTTTTCATCCTTCTGCCTTATCTGTGAACATGCTTTTCCATCCGCCTTAGCTTCACACGTTTCTCCATCCTTCTACTCTTGTCGCATCTCAGTAAGGATACGCTATGAAAACACTATGTCATACGATTCTGTGTGGTTACTAGGCTAACTTCTTGAGTGCTAGGACCTTTTCCTGTTTGTATTTCCATCCCCAGGCTGTGTATGTAGTGCTGTGCACACATAGCCGCTTAGTGTTTGCATGGCTTGGGGAGCGAGCACCACAGTGGGTGTGGTACGGGGCAAGTAGAGCACAGCTGCTGCATCAGTAAATCAGATGCTGTCTTATTTGGGGGAAATTTGTAAAGCATTTCTCCTCCTGTTGGTATTTTCCCACATAATGTTGATTGCAGGAAGAAGAAATATTATAAAGTAGTCTTTGGAAAATTTTGTCATCCAATCTTTTTAAAAGTTAACACTTTCTTTTTCTTGTAGCTCGGAAAAACAGTCATCATTTTCCATCTGCATCTGAAGAGCAGAAAGCACTGATTTATCAGTTCCATCCAGTTTTTACTGGAAATATTTCTTCATTTCAGCAATGTTATATATTTGATTGAAAGTGTACTTGATTGGATTTTGTTAAAGAGCAACGTTGAATAATTTCGTGATTAAACTGGTACAATAACTTGCTACCCATGGCAATATTAGAAAGCCATAAGGATTCTTTTTCTATGATGTGACTTGCTTTGATTCTTCATTCAGTTTGTGACTATTTATATCACATTCGATAATTAAACAGTGAGATAGGTAAATAATACAGTGTTTTTCATGGAAAAACCTTGTATCTGAACATTAGAAAAATAAATTTATTGAAAGTACAAATATTTTTTCTAACTTATTGATTTTGGAAATAAATATTACCCTCTCCCCACCAACCCTGTCCTCCTTGCTGAAGACTTTTTAAATCCTGCCTCTAGTTTACTGTGCTGCCTCCCTCCTTTGGGTCTCAGGAGTATTATGTACGTGTGTGTGTGTGTGTGTGTGTGTGTGTGTGTGTGTATCTTCTTTTCTGCTCTGTTTTGGCTCCACAGTTCAAGTGCACACATCCTGAAAGCAGAGTCTGTGTCTTGAATTTTTTGTATTTCATAATGTCTGGCACAGCAGACCGCAATAAATAATTATAACCATTTATAAATGAACTTTTTTCCCTATGGAAAATAAAAAGCTGTCATACATTTATTTTGGTACATTTTCATGTATTTTTAAAGCTGTGCTACCCTCCTGTACTCTTCACCATCCCGTATAAACCATCAAAAGTATGAAATTTAGGAACTCCTTGAGGACAACCAAGTTGTTGGAAGAGAGAAAGAATTTGTTGAGCTTTACCTGATAAATGGTGTTTGTGCATCTGTTCTCTGCAGTCTTTCAGAGCTGTTGCTAGAGAAGTAGAAACATGGGAAACAGTGATCGGGAAAGATGTTAGAGGGGATTATGAGTGATTTTACATACAGAAAGATAAGAACAGTAATCTGAAGACACTGAGGTAAGTCATAATCTTTAGGCAGTCAGGACAAATGGAACATAGAAATTGAAAGGGATTAACAAATTTGGTCAGCCAGGAAAGAATTTTAATAGAAATGTGGCAGATTTAGTTTCTGTACATGAATGCGAAGATTCTTTGTTGAGTGTTTTGTTGTCAAATGTGCTATTCCTGGCTAAGTTCATGTCTCACACCACTGCAAAAATGTAGCAACACTGTTACTGCTCATGATGCCAGAGCTCTTCCCAACCTGTTTGTATTTAAACCATATAGTTCTGCTTGTCTCTGCAGATGCCTAGACACGCTTCATTCTGACTCCCATTATTCACGATGCTGCATCATACAGCCTGCTGCCCATGAATACTGGCTTCCAAAGGTTCTTAACTGTGCTTCAGTGATGTTGATCACAAATGCAGGAAAATGTGAACGATCACTTCTTTTTTGCTGATGTTTGGTTTACCGTTTTTCTGTGTATTATTTTGAAGCCTTGATGCCGGAATCACTTTATTCCAAGAATGAATTCTCTTTCAGAGTTGACCACAGCCCTGCCTTCCACACATCACCACCAGCGGAAAGGACAGGCAAGGGCTTGAGGGCAAGGGAAAGAGCAGTCCCATTCAGGCAATGAGTGTCCCTTGTCAAGCCTGACGTCACTACATCAATGGGGGCAAGAGCGAACGTTGATTAGAAGTGTCTGTTGAGCCAGGCGAGGTGGTTCATGCATGTAATCCTAGCACTTTGGGAGGCCAAGGTGGGAGGATTGCTTGAGCCCAGGTATTTGAGACCAGCCTGAGCAACGTAGTGAAACCCTGTCTCTACAAAACAAAAATTAGCCAAGTGTGGAGGCACGCACCTATAGTGCATGCTAGTTGGGAGGCTGAGGCAAGATGATCGCGTGAGCCCAGGCGTTCCAGGTTGCAGTGAGCTCTGTTGACACCACTTCACTCTAGCCTGCGCTACAGAGTGAGACCTGTCCCTAAAGAAATAAAGAAGTGCCTATTGAAGTTGCTGAGTAACAGTCTGGAAAGCTCTTGGAGGAGATGGGTGGCCACTCATGGAGGACTGATAACCTGTGGGAGTCTGGGGAAGGCTGGGTCACATACTTCTTTGTCGGCAGGAGAGGGACAGAAGCTGAAAGACCAAGAGTGACTGAGGGAACAGGCGTGGATTAGAAAAAGGAAAAGGAAACAATAAAAGGAGGAAGGACTGAGTAAGTGTGGGTTTTTCTTAAGAGACAACTGATACGTACCCTTCTCCAGCCTACAGCTGATTTCAGTTTTTAGGGGTTTTTGGAGAACAATTGCCAAAGTTCTTACCTCCAGCATTTCTCATTCTCTTACATGTGTGGAGTATCCCAAATGAAAGGGAAATGTCAGGCTTCAAGGGTAGGCCCTGCACTCCTTTCTTTTCAGCCAGATACTGCTGAGGGCCCACAGTTTCATGTTATTTGAGGCCTGGCACAAAGTATTTGGTGAGGTGATGTTGGGTGTGTCTCCATTTCCACACTGCAGAGTAGGGAAGTCCTCAAAACCGTGTCAGTAGGTCAAGATCCTGTGGTTAGGATGGTCCTATGGCTTCTAAAACCAAGGACAACTCTTGCAAAAGTGCCCAAGCCCAGCTTCTGACACATAGTAGGACCTCAGTAAGTGCCCATCCCTTATTTTCCCTCCCTACACTGAAATAATTGGCCAGCCCTACATGCATGCTGGGTCTTTCTGTTTTTACTGATCAGAATTATAAGAAAATACTCCACTTAAGAAATTTCTCATAAGAAGTAAGAGAAAAAAGCCTTTCACTCCTTAGAAACAGAAACTTTGTTATTTTGCTTGAGATTTTATTCCATTTAAACAAATTTCTTTCTAAAAAAAATTTTTATTCTATACAGCATTTTCATTCCAGTAGTAGTTTAAAATTAACGGGTATTTTGCAGTAATGCATTAGGAACACTAGATGCCAGGAGAGAACAAGCTAACCTACTGTTTGGTTGTGTTTGCATTCAACCATTTAGAATAGTAGATTTTAGGAAATTGCTAGAAACCTAAAGAACATTTGCTAGTACAATTATTATATTTATTTGAATACTAATGGTTGTATAAACATAGACTTATGCCTAATACTGCGTGTTTTCCACTGTTATCTATGAAGGGGTCCTAAACAAAACCACTTGGCAAACAATTTTAAGCATCTGTTAAGGGCCAAGTGCTTTCATGTACATAAATCCGCAGACTGTATATAAAATTCCAATGCCGTGTCTCCTGATGCCTAACTGGCAAAATCTAGGCTAAAAGTGTTCTGGGTGCATAAAGAAAGAACCAGAGCCTCATAATGAGAGATGTACTGGAGAGGCCGTCAGGGAAGGTGCCAAATCAATCAAGAAGTATTCCTTGACCATCTGCAAAAATATGGGTAGAAATGCCTTAAACAAACAAGGACATGGTTTGTATTTTTTTTCCCTATGGTTTAAGGTTTCTCAACATAATATACTCTAAATCTTGTTACAGTTTCCCATTCTAATTTAAGGAAAAGTCCTAAATTATAAGTTTTCCTGTTGAACCATTTGCATAAATTTGCCATGCTTTTAGGCTTCCAATTCTCTGACATATATTATAATTTGTCATATACATAATTGAGAGCCAGTTTGTTTCATAGTATAGAAGGTCTTTAGAATTTTACAATACCACTTTAATATTTTTTGCTATGTTTCAACATTCAAGTTAATCCATCCTGGAAGTTTTCCAGGGAGAAACTCAAGGGTTTGAGAGAATTAGAGAATCTCAGAATGGAAGAGAATTTAGACCGTCGTGGTGTGCAGTGGGTGCACTTTGTATTTCCATTAATGAAGCCTAGACCGTATTTGTTTTAGGTCAGCCGCATTACCCCTGGATCACATTGAACTGTTCGCAAAACTACAAACCCCAATTCTTTCCTGCCCAGTATGTATGTCATATCTTCCATCCGGCTTCCCAGCAGATCAAAGTGGCAAAGAGCCCTCAGAATGCCAAGGATCCAGTGCTATTTCTGCCCCTCCCTGACTGTAACCTCTGGCAAATCACACATTCACTTGGCCATGAACATTTCTGTTTATTCTCTGTGTCCTGCCTACTTCAGATCCCCCTAGGATTGTCCTTCAAGGTTTTAAGCCCAGAGTAAGATACTTTTTCTTTAACAGTCTCTGACAATCTAAAAAAATTATTTCATACACTTTCTATAAAGTTAAATAGCTCAATAAAAGTTTTCAGCTTAAGCAGTTAGAATAGCAATTTTACGTTACCAATCGTTAAAACTACCCCTTCTCTTGCAATTTTGTGAAATAAATTGAAGTGAGGATGGGCATTTACATTTTTTTTTCTTCTCTAGTCAAAAGAATTTAAATTACTTGGTTCCTTTTTACTAGTCTTACCCAAGGACAAAGGAGCTAATAAATAATATATGCAAATCTGCTGGTATAATTAAAGATAATGATTGACCTCCATTTCGAGAGAAAATAGCCACATAAAACAGGGTTTGAACTATCTTAGAATAGACTTTAGAACCATAAGAATGTAACCATGATAATAGAAAAAAAATTGAATTAGGAAAGTCCTTCTGTTATTTTCCCTTGGCATATTTTCACAGTGTTGCAAATACAATTGTGTCCTGCTCCGTTTGGTTAACTGGATGGAAAGCATGTTTCTGCGTTGCTGCACCACCATCCTAGCTGGCTGCATCTCTGCCCTTCGGGAGGGTGGGATGGCCCTGCCGGGTGCTAAGCTCAGCAGGTTGGGATTGGTCAGTGTAGGCGGTGGGTGGAGGGTTCCGACGGGACAGGAATTCTACTTGACATGGTCCAAAGTGGGGCACTGAGGCAGATCTAAGCCCAAGTACACAAGGGGAATCAGAGCCAGAGGACCAGAGCAATTTAGTAACTGAACGATGGAATCTAGAGTTAGGGCCTGAACTGAAGGAAGCTGGGAGTGTGAGCAGGCTCATACAAGCCAGGAGAGTCCAGGCCAAGTGCCCAGTGTCTGCAGGAAGATGGGAGATTACTTTGGGTGCTCAGGAGGATGACTAGGGCATGTCTCTCTGTCTTGAGATACAATACCAAGAATTACTCTCATTTATTTTCAATGACTGCAGGACATTCCATCTGTAAAAGCTAGCAACACTTGCCTACTTGGGGCGTTGTAGGATGGTTACTTTAAAGCCAGCACAGGTTGACATTTGCACCTCTCTTCTCCCAGTGGCCAGGTGTGGGCTCCCTGTTGAGGCCTCCTAGGTTAGAATTGCTCTGGGCCACCAGCCACTGTGCACTGCAGACCTACTCTCGTCCATGTTCTCTCTGGTCTCTTCTCCAGAAAGGGTTTGACATTCAGGTTTTTTGTTTGTTTTTTCTTACTCAGCCTTCTTGGGGGTGTGGGTCCTTGAGGTGGTTGCCTGCCTTTGTGATTCACTGAGTAACGTACAAGGTCAGGTTTCAGGCCCAGCCTTGGCCTCAGCTGTGCAAGTATCTGCTGCCTGCATGCAGTCAGGGGGAAGTGGTAAGAAGCCCTATTTTGGCCTTGTGCTTAAGCTATGATCTCCAGTGCAGTTTTAAAGAGTGATAAAGTGATGACTGTATATTAATCCTTTCCCGTGTGTATAGGAAAAGAAGATTGAAGGACCAGGCTCCCTCGGAGTGCCTAATACCTGCACAGCAAACCATGTAAAGGTTCTTGTTTCCTTTTTCCTTGGGCTTTGGCCTTCAGTCATTCTTAAGATGAGGTCCAGGGTAGTGGCCTGATGCCGCAGCTTCCTAGGGCTGGACCTCACTCCTACCTCAGGGTGCCCGAGGGACCTTCAGATGCTCCCACTGGTGGCAGGAGCCTCATGTGTACACGTCCACCAGGCTCAGTACAATGTTCACCCAGGTCTCTGCCACAGGAAGGGGTTCTAGGTCCAAGCCGAAGGAGTGCTAACCTCAGAGATGTCAGACAGTGTTTCAGAAGATTTTGTAGCTGTCCTCCCCCAATTTAGTGGTTTGAAATAACCATTTTATTTACCTTTTGATGTGTGGATCTGCTGGGCAGTCCTTGTGGTCTGGGCAGGTAGCAGGCAGATGACATGTGCCCCTACTGAGAGGCTGACAATCTGCCCATCGGCCGCTGTTTTCAAATGTAGATTTCATCTTGAACTCAGGTATGGTCAGGACAACAGATCAGGAGACAATTGCCTTGGACAAGGGGAGCATGCCACACCATTTGTCCTGGACCACAGGAGGGACACGAAGGTTGTCTGTTGGCACAGAGAGTGAGGAGGACCGTGGGAAAGAGCCTGTGTTGTGGTTTTTGCAGGAAGGAGTGAGCAAGGCAGGGTAATCAGGCAGCCGGTTTAGGATTGGCTTGTTTGCATAACTCCTCGTTGAAGCCTGGCCTGGGAGGATTGTGACAGGGGAATAATGTCCCCAAGTGTAAGTTTGCAAAGCAGGGGGTGGGGAGGGGAAGCAGGCTCTGAATTGGTTAGTTTTCTTATAAAGGTACCCCCAAGGAGAGTTTGTCCCCTCTAAGAATTAGCTATCCCTGGAAGGGGCAGTCTCCCATCCAGGTCAGGAAGGCCTCGAATGTGAAAGCATCCGATGTAGAAGCTGGGAAACAGGTGGTTCATCCGGCCATCTGTGCCTTTTGTGCCTTGGCCAGGTGAACGTGTGCCACATTTTGATCTCCGAATGCTCCCAGGAGGTTTTTACTTAGATTTCTCTTCCTATTTGCCTTCTCTCGTGGTTGTGAAGACTTATGTGACACTGTCACAGAAAGGGTATTAATAGATGCTATCTCCTGGAGTGCAGCTTCCCCGCTCCCTTCCGCATTCATTATCAGTGAAAGCACATGCTTTCATAGATGGCAAGCCAGCCAATATCAGAGCTCAGCCTCAGTTTGTGCCTGGGTTTTGGAGCCTCTGTTTGAGCCAGATCCATCTGTTCATTAATCCTTTTTCATAGACCAAAAGCCGCACTGAGTTTTCAGATTAGGACCTACAGCCATCTGTGTCTGGTCACACGCATGTCTGCCACCTTTGCTGCCATGGTAGAAGTGGAAGGGCACTTCCCTTTCATAGGAGCAATGGTTCTTACCCCGACTGCTTCCTCACTTCCTCTGACGACACACTTACCCTGGATGCCGGTCACTGCCTGAGACAGCCAAGGTCACCCCGAGGGACCTCCTGGGTGCCTCTGACACATCAGGGATTGGACATCAGCCCTGCTTTTTAATTCAGCATCTTCCTCAGGTATGCGGCATCTGTCAGGTGGTGTTTCCAGTGTCAAGCAACATCCTGCCCTGGTTCCTGAGCAGACTTCTGGAAGTCTGAAGCCTAGCCTGGATTAGCAGTTTCTGACAATAATAAATCATTCTCTGATTAACATTTTTGTGGCTTTTTTTTCCCTTCATCTTTTGGATAATTTCCTTTGTTAATTCCCAAAATGGGATTACCAGGAAACTTTTGGTTGTTGATTAAATCGCAAAGTTGCTTTCCATAAGGATCAGCAAATTTTGTGGTGTATCTGGCAACATATTATTGCACTATTTTACCACACCTTCAGTAGCCTAGAATATTATAATTGAATACTGCTATGGTCTGAATGTTTATGTCTCTCCAAAGTTCATATGTTGAGATCTTTACCCCTCGAGTGAAGGTGTTAGGAAGTGGGGCCTTTGAGAGATGATTAGGGTAGAGCCCTCATAAATGGGGTTGGTGTCCTTCTAATAGGCACCTGAGAGAGACCTATCGTGCCTTCCACCATGTGAGGTTAGAGTGAGAAAATGTTCATCTATGAACCAGGAAACAGGCCCTCACCAAACACCAAATCTGCCAACACCTTGATGTTGGACTTACCAGCCTCCAGAATTGCAAGAAATAAATTTCTGTTGTTTTTAAGTCACCCAGTCCGTGGCAATTTCTTGTAGCAGATGGAACAGACCAAGACAAACTTTCCTTATATGCTAAACAATGAAGAAATGTACATTATCATTTCTCTCATTTCTTTGTTAGTGATACTGAATGAGCTCAATATTTGTTTTATCAATATTGTGAAATACTATCCATTCCTTTTACTTTTTATTAATTGCTCTATGTTTTTCTTATTTGGTACAGTTCTTTACTTTTTTTTTTTTTTTTTTTTGGGAGACAGAGTCTCACTCTGTCACTCTGGCTAGA
The DNA here is from genome assembly GCA_004363605.1 of Indri indri. Taxonomy (NCBI): domain Eukaryota; kingdom Metazoa; phylum Chordata; class Mammalia; order Primates; family Indriidae; genus Indri; species Indri indri. Next base: position 29,078 of record RJWJ010008688.1, read on the forward strand.
GTACAGTGATATTATCATAGCGCACTGCAACCTCAAACTCCTGAGCTCAGCGATCCTCCTGCCTCAGCCTCCTGACTAACTGGGACTATAGGTGCGCACCAACACACCTAGCTAATCTTTGGATTTTTTTGTAGAGAGGAGGTTGTGCTCTTGTTCAGGGTGGTCTCTAACTCCTGACCTCAAGTGATCCTCCCACCTTGGCCTCCCAGAGTGCTGGGCTTACAAGCATGAGCCACCATGCCCAGCCTATAGTTCTTTACATAATATTGTTACCTTTACAGAACTGGTTTTTTCCCTCTGTCTTCTTTGATTTTATATACTTTTTTCCCTTGACATAAAAGAATTTTTCTTTTTATGTAGTCAAACTTTTAGATTATTTTATTTCAATGTTTATTTCTTTAAGTCTAGAAGTCCTTACCTCTTTTTATTTCTGTTTTCTGTTTTTTTCTGATTGTCGGTGGTATGGTTTTTTAACTCTATAATCCAACTACAGTTGATTTTGGAGTATGAAGCAAAGTTAGTAACTAGTTTTTTGTTCCATACTTACAACCAGTTTTTCTAGCATCATTGTCAAATAAGCTTACCCTTTCCCATTATTCATAATGCTGTCTATAGAATGTACAGAATTAATGTAAACATAATATTGTATAATATTACAATAATATCATAAACACAATAATTTCTACCACCTATTTTGTTTCATTAATTCATGCTTATTCTTATGCCTGTACTTCTAATTATAATTCTTTGTAATATATTTTTATGTAAAGTTGATCCTCCTTTATTGATTTTCTTTTAAAAAATTTGTTTTGATATCCTTTCCTATTTATATATTAAGAAGAATTTTAGGATTATTTCCTCCAAGCCTCCCTTCTTATTGAGAATACAATAAGCCTATATATTAATTTGAGAAAAATCCTATCTTTACAATGTTTAGCTTTTTTGATATAGCAGTATACAATGTATCTTTTATATGTCTTAATTCAGGGAAGTAAGTATTTTTACTTACAGTACATTTCTCACTAGGATTAGTTATTTCATTGTGTATTGGTATTTATCAATGGAATTAATTAATTTACTTTCTTAAATAGAAAGTTTTAAACATACACCCCTTGAAGCCATCATGAAGTGGAAGATTGGAAAATTCCACTAAAGTGGAATTCTTAGGCATTCCCCTACCGGGCTTTTTTTTCCTTGCGATCCTTACCTGAGCCCCCTCCTCACCTGCGACCTTCCCCTCATAAATCACCTGTAGCAATTAGTGTACCAGGTTGTAAAGTGGCTCAGGACCCTGCCTCACTAAAGTTAACCCTGTTGTAGCCGTGCCCCTCCTCCTTAAGCAGAGTGTATAAAAAACTGCAATGCTCTTTGTCTGGTGCTCAGAATTTGGGGAGAGCAAATTCCCCCCTGAGTCTTGCCGGCCGGCACATAAAACCTGTATTGCCAAAATCTGTGTGTGTGTCTCTCGGTCTATTCTCGGTCAGCCCTGCCATAACAATCAAAATAGGATCTTTCTAAAAATTTTTCACAGGCTTTTTTAGGGGATTGTCGTAGGGAGTTGCCTTGCTAGTATTCCACTGATATTTTTGTGAATTTTATACTTTTTATCGAGCCATTTATTAATTCTAGCAACTTTTAATTGATTCCTAAGGGCTTATTATATTTTATTTATTGTATATAATGTATTATACATGAATATGTAATTAGACATTATACATAAATGTATATTAGGATTATTAATTCATATTTTTGTGCACATGTATATTTCCCATATTCTATGTGATGTTTACTTTCCAGAAACAAGGAATTGAATGTGCACATTGAATTACAGGGAGGTGAGTCAGTCTGACACTGAAATGGCACATTAAAATAGCCTGGTTAAGGTTTACAGACTTCTTTACATGAATAAAAACATTTTAAGAGGTGGTAATCACAGTATGTAATTTTCTGGAAGGCATCACCCCAAACCAGCTATTTACAGGTGGGATCAGATGTGTGTGCTTTGTTGCTGCTCTGTCGCTACAATTACGCTTTTACCTTTTCTTTGCTTTCAAACAGGAAGCTCTGACAAACCGTGTGGTGCCTCAGGGCATCTCGGAAGCCACACAAATGGTGCCCTCCTGTTGAACTGTACCTTAGGAAGGAACTGATGATGCTGAGCTAATGAGAGTGTGTCAAGGTGTTATCAGTTCAGGTCTCATCACTTCTAATTAGGCCTTCTAGAATTCTATAAGCCTTGCCAGGACTCTAGCTTGGCTCATTTTAATGCATTCCCATTCCAAAGCCAGGCTGCTAATTTAGATATTTTTTTCCCTCTGTATGATTCCCTGAATCATTATAACTTAAAAGTCTTTAACTTTGCCTTTTATAATGGAAAATTTCTTTTCTTTTGAAATAATTTTTGTCTTACGGAAAAATTGTAAATATTGTCGAAAGAATTCCCATATACCCTTCACCCACATTCAAATGTTAAAATTTTACACATTTGCATTATTATTTTCTCTTTCTCTACTCTGTGTATGTGTGTGCATCTATACACACACACGTACTCATACATATATATTCTTTTTTCAAACTCTTGAGATTAAATTACAGACGTGTCACCTTTTACCCCTAAATGCTTGTATTAATATATTTCCCCAAAACAAGGACATTCTCTCACATAATACTGCATAATCATCAACATCAACAAACCTTATTAAAATTTTACAAACTGTCCCGATATTGTCCTCTGCAGCAAATGGAAAAAATGTTTTCAGGTCCAGGATCCAATCCAGAATCACAAGTTGCATTTAATCGTCATATTGCCTTCGTCACCCTTAATCTGTTCCTCAGTCTTTGTCTTTTATGATCTTGACATTTGTGAAGACTATAAGTGAGTTATTTTGTGGAAACTTTTTCTTAATTCTATATCTTCAACTGATTCCAAACGTATGCCTTTTTTTTTTTTTAAGGTGAAAAGATATATATATTTTGAATTAGCCAGTTGGACTTGGTTTAGTTGATCCCAAGTTTGTTGGCAACATCCAAAGCATCGTAATCGGGAGCCAGTAGAACATATGCCTTCTTCTCTCCATCAGGCCTGATCAGGGTGTTGACCTTGGCCACATCAATGTCACAGAGCTTCTTTGCAGCCTGTTTGATGTGGTGCTTGTTGGCTTTGACATCCACAAAGAACACAAGTGTGTTGTTTTCTGCCTTCTTCATGGCAGACTCAGTGGTTAGGGGGAACTTGATGATGGCATAGTGGTCAAGCTTGGTTCTCCTGGGGGCTCTTCCGAGGATATTTGGGCTGCTTCCGGAGTTGCAGTGTCTTTAGCCACCAGAAGGTGGGTGATGTATGGATCTTCCTTTTTTGTGTGGCTGTGGATGCCTTTTAGCACTGCCTTCTTGGCCTTCAAGGCCTTTGCTTTGGCTTCTGCTTTGGAAGGGACAGGAGCTTCCTTCTTTGCCTTTGCTGCCATCTTGCGAAAAGGGCCAAAGGCATGCCTTTCAACTTACAGTTGGGCTCTGGTTATCTTAATTTTTCCATGTCTTACCTGCAGACATTTACCTTCAACTTATTGTTAAAGTACTCAATCCTACAAGGACAAAAACAGGGGAATGGAATTGACCTGCAAAGCCCCTGTACTGGGCAGTTGATAAATACCTCATCTATTAGCACATCTTCTTGTAACATAATTATCATTATTACTGTTACTCCCATTTTGCAAATGAGGAAATGGATGCTTAGAGATTGTGACCTTCCTAAAGCCACACAGGTGATGATAGGACATTTTGTAGTCCAAAACCCACTTCACCACATTCCTGAAAGGGCCCTTAAAATCTACGTTGGCCCTCCCCAACACTTGACTCTAGACAGACCTTGACTTCTGCAGGCTCTTCTCAGCTTCCATGGGGGTTACTAATTTACCACCTTTCTTCAACACTGGACTGTGAGTTAGCTCTTGAGGAAGAAGCACCATCAATTATTAAGTTTGTAGCCCCTATGCTTAACTTAATGCCTGGAACCGAAACTTCATTTCTTGAATGAAAGCATTTAAGTACATAAAGTCTAAGGAATAAGAAATACTTCTTATGCACTCCTATTCACATGGTCCATATGCAGGACTATAATAACCTCTACCTGAGCCCTGGAGCTGTCCTGATGCCTAGTGCAGAGTGTGGGCTGCAGCATCACCTATGGCACAGGCCCCAGTCTTGCCATTGGGCTCTAGCCTGGTGCTTTGACGCTGTTGTTGGGATGCTGAGATTTCAAACATTAAAAAAAAATCTACCTTGCAAATGAGAAAGAAATGTTGAATCATTTTTAAGAGATAGAAGAAATCAAGGACTGAGTCTTGCACGATTCTTTTCACCTGTGAAATTTTGTGAAACATGGGAGAAATGTCACCTGCACCTAGGAAATTCAAGTCTTTTTTTCCTTTAATAAATGTCTATCCTACTTAAGTGTCACCCAACAGAGGCATAAATGGTCAAGTTTTCATGTACTTAATTTCTACTCATCTATGTACTTACGCTGCTGAGGGCAAGATAACACTGAGAGCAACACTGGGTGTGGATCTGGAACCATGGCCCTTACAAAGGTGAATAAACAGCTAAGTAAAAAGAGAAGGTCAGTGGATACCATGAGATGTGCATTTAAGTTCTCAAACTCAACTGTACACAATCAGCAAAAAACAAACAAAAAAGCTGTAATGAGAAAAATAAACTAGACACTGTGCTATGGGTATAACATGGCCCCCAAATTCAAACCGACTATTTCATTTGGTGCTCATCTGAGGAGGAACCATGCTGGTCTTGGTACTACCACAAGCAGGTCCTTTCCCTTTTGCACTCTTCAAGGGCATCACACTAACAAATGATTCCTCTCTCTTCCATCATCGGTATTTTCCTCTCTCCAGACTCATTTCACTAATCATACTTGCAAGCTGTAATACCTCCTACCTTAAAAAATCTTTTTTTGATTCCACACTCTTGCTCATTATCACCTTATTTTGCTGTATATTTTTACAATAAAACTTCTCAAATGAGTTGTCTATTCTTGATGACTCTGGTTTCTCCTCTCCCATCCTCTCTCAAATCTACCGGACTTACATGTTTTCATCTTCATGCTCCATGGAAACTACCCTGTCAAGGTTACCAATGACCTCCATGTGGCTCAGTCCAATGTCACCATGTAACTTACCTATCAGCAACATTTGGTGTGGTCTTTCCTCTTTCCTTCTGGAAACATTGTCTTTACTTGTTGCCAGGAAGACGTGCTTTTTTCTTAAAAAAAGTTTTTACTAATATTATTTTTTATTGACGAACCATAGTTGTATACCATTGTGAAGTATAATGTGATCTTTTGATATATGTATACAATGTGAGATGCTTAAACAAGTTAGTTACCATATCCATCACCTCCTTTACTTACCATTTTTTGTGGTGAGACATTTGAAATTTACTCTTTCGGCTATTCTAAAATATATAATACATCATTTTTGGCTATAGTCACCCTGTCGTACAATAAATCTCAAATTTATTGTGCAAAAAATTTATTCTTCCTGTCTAACTGAAACTTTGTACTCTTCAACCAATAACTCCCCTTTCCCTCTCTCACTCCTCCCCACCCCTCACCTCTGGTGACCACCATTCTACACATTCAGAGAAACTTCTCTAGTAACAAACTATAGAAATGATCCCTGAAAGTATAGTCTTGGTGACCACCATTGTAATATCTACTTTTATGAGTTTGACTTCTTTTAGATTCCACAGGTGAGATCACACAGTATTTGTTTTTCTTTGCCTGGATTATTTCACTTAGCACAATGTCCTTCAGGTTCATCTGTGTTGCTGCAAATGACAGAATTTCCTTCTTTTTAAAGGCTGAATAGTATTCCATTGTGTGTATATTCCACATTTTCTTTATCCCTTCATCCAGTGATGGGCACTTAGGTAGATTCCATATCTTGGCTATTGTGAATAATGCTGCAGTTAACATGGGAATGCAGATATCTCTTAAACATATTGATTTCAATTCTTTTGGATATATACCCAGAAGCATAATTGCTGGGTCAAATGATAGTTCTATTTTTAGTTTTTTGAGGAACCTCATCGTTTTCCATAATGGCTGTATAAATTTACATTCCCATCAACAGTGTGTAAACCGGAAGTTAGCTCTGCGTGTTTGATCAAAGCAGGCCCGAATTTTTGACAGAAACACTATATGTCAGTGCTGGAGGAGTACCACATCCTTCAGAAGGGACCTGATGTCTGGTTTCCCACTTCGTGTGGTGGGAAGACTGACCAGGAGGTCCAGGGGTGACAGCCGGATCCCTCCACTGTAAAGACCTGTCTCAGTCCATTTGCACTGTTATAACAAAATACCACAGACTGGGTAATTTATAAAGAACAGAAATTTATTTCTGACAGTTTGGGAGGCTGGAAAGTCCAAGATCAAGGTCCTGGCAGGTCTGGCATCTTGTGAAGGCTTTACTGCTGCATCACACGGTGAAGAATGGAAGCAAAAAGGGCTGGACACTGTGTGAAGGCTTTTTTAAAGGCTTCAATAATCCCATTCATGAGGGAGGAGGCCTCATGATTTCATCACTTCCTAGAAGCCCTACCTCTTAATACTTTCACATTGGTGATTAATTTTTAATACATGAATTTTGGGGGACATTCGCACCATGGCAGACCTCCATCAACAAACTCATCTGACTGGTGACCACATGACCACAGAATCCAGTCAATTCTAAACCCAGTTGCCCCCATGGCTGTGTTGGAAGCTACCACCCTCTCCTATTTGGCATATTGCCACAGTCTCCCTACCTGTTGCCCATTTCTGTTATTGCTCCCCAATAGTCTCTTCTTAATAAAGGGGTCAGAAGGATCCTTTAAAAATCCTGGTCCCATCATACTACTCCTCTGCTCTGAACTCTCCAACTGATGCCCAAGTCACTCAGAGCAGTTGTGGACTTTGTGCTCTGGCCTCTGAGGCCTTGGGGACCTGGCCCCTGCCACCCTTTCCACCTCACCCCGACCCACCTGCCTTTCCTCACTCCCTGTCAGTGTTGTGGCCTCCCGTGGAGTCCCACCCTCCAAGCAGCCCACCTTCCCGTCTTCACTCCAAGGTCACCTTCTCAATGAAGTCTTTCCTGGTCGTGCTATGTGCAATTATAACTCTCATCTCGGTACTGAAGCTCTTTCTTCTGCTTTATTCATCTTCACTGCACATAAAACTATCTGATGTAATTTTATTTACTTGTCTATGGTAATTCTTTTCTGCCTCCTTACCTAGAATGCAATTTACATAAAGACCAGGACTTTATCTTGTCTTCTGTCACTGCCTGCATGTGGACTTAGGTAACTGATGAAGAGCTGTGCATTTAATGCCAGAGACTCTCTTGGCCTGGCTGAACATGAGTGTACAAACAAGTTTCTGGGCGCTGTATTTGGGGGGTGAATTACAGTGTAAATAATGGAAATTTTGACTGCATTTAGCTTTTGCTTCATGCGCTCATTTTACAACTTAGCCTCCTGAATAGGGTTTGACCCCACTGTAAAAGATGGTGTCCACCCAGCCTCTTGTATAAAATAAGTGACAAGAACCTGGAGACCCAAGGTTTTTTGTTTTTTGTTTTTTGTTTTTTGTTTTTTTAAGAGACGGGGGTCTCTCTGTTGCTCAGGCTGGTCTCAAACTTCTGACCTGAAGTGATTCTCCTGCCTGGGCCTCCCAAGATGCTAGGATTACAGACATGAACCATTGTACCTGGCTGAGACTCAGGTTCTTTAAAATCTCTGACCACAATCAGTAAGTAAGTGATGATGTCAATGGCCCCAAACATTAAATATGCAGAAAAAATGTACTGGGTTTATAGTCTCAATTTTAATAATTCAACCCAAATAATGTGAAGCTTTCTTGCTTCCAGCTCAAACCCCATGTCAACCCAGTACCATACGCAGAAAAAAACCCGTAAATCTGATTCCAAAAAGTAATATAAGTCTTTAGTTGATGTTTTTATTTTATATTTTTATGAGGTTATGGAGAAAGAGGCTATTGCATTGTCAAGAAACACACTAAGATTTCCTAACACACACTTCAGATATTGTTCTATTTTCTCTTCGTCTTCCTCCTTCTTTTTTTTTTTTTTTTTTTAAGAAAAGAGCTTATTTATTTGGTAAGTTTAAAATTAATAAAATCTATAGTTAAACAGTTTACATGTATTATCTCTATTTCTCCTGCAATAGAGCAAAATTAGAACAAATGAAAGCATGTAAATCCCCAATGTTAAGCAAATTACCCAGAATGATGTAATTTGCAGCTGGCAGGTCCAGAACCCTGACCCTTGGCTGTAGGACTGAAAATCCAAGTTCTTCCCAGCCCATTACACTGCACTGCTACCAAGGGGACCCTCAGATGACTCATAAGCTCCAAATATTCTTCATTTGTTTTCCTTTTCCTTTTTTAATTAAAAAAAGCAAACAAACCAGAATGTGGTTTTGCTGTTTACCTTTCCATTCTTATCCACTGCCATGGCTTAAAAATCCAAAAAAAATTTCCAGTTTTTGTTTTTTTCAGAAGTTAATCCAAAGAAACTCCTATTGTCACCTTCTTGTCCTTATTATCCGTTTCCATCCACCAATTTGCAAATTTTATTTAGAGCTTAGTTTCTAGAAATGTGCCAAAAACAAACATTTGGTTTTTTTTTTTTCCCCAAGGGAGGAATTTTTTTCTCTTAATATTTCTTTCAGGAAACGAGTCTGTTGCCTACCTAGCTGGTCTGCATAAGAGAGCCTCTAGCAGTTTTAGATCCCTTTTATGTTTAATGGGGGTATTTATAACACAGGTCAACTTGAACGTCATGTTAAATAGAAGGTGTGGAGCAGTGGTTCTCAGACTTAGGAGTGCCTCAGAATCACTTGGAGAGCTTGTTAAACACAGACTGTTGGGTGCACCCAAGAGTTTCTGATTTGGTAGGTCTGGGTAAGGCCTAAGAATTTGCATTTCTAACAAGTCCCCAGGTGATGCTAATGCTATTGATATGCGTACCACTCTTTTGGACACTCTTAGAATTATTCCAATCTTGAAAACAATCTTTTTCGGCTTTATTGAAGTAACATTGTTGAATAGAAATTGTATGTATTTAGGGTGAACAGCTGGATGTCCTGATGTATGTATACATTGTGAAGTGAGTGTCCACTCTCCTTAAAGTCCCTCATGTTACTCCAATCTCCTTTCTGCCTCTGCAGACTCTCAACCGACCTTTCCTTCTTCCTCCTTGCCTTTCCCACTTCTTCAGGCTTCTTTCTACCATATACCTCCATGACGTTTCTAATATAGGTCAATTTAGCTTATCTCCGTCTTTAGTTGAGCAACAACCCTAGTCCCACACACAGCACAGCAGAGGCTGAGCAGTCGTGTGAACAAAGGTCCTCCATTCCCTCTTGGGCACGGGCTGCAGCTTCCATCCTAGTACTCCTCTGTGCCACACTGAGCATTCTCACTCCTCCGCTGTCTTGCTTCTTAACCTTGTTTAATTCCCCTAGTCCTTGCCCTGCAGCCATTTTGAATACACTTTTGAAAAGCACAGAGGACAAACATCTGATATAGCCCCTTCACACGAGTAAGCATTCAACAGGATATGCCTCTGCCACGCCCATCTAATTGTGGTTTATTTGTTTAATATTAAAATGTGTTCAGATATACATAAGCCGTCTGCTTTTCTTCCAGATTCACTGAGCCCTGGTGCATTAAGCATCTGTAAAGCTATTTCATTTTATGTCATTAAAGATGGGAATGTGCAAATGTAAATACCAGCTGGAAAGCTTGAGTAGTTTTTCAAATTTTCCAATCATGCTGTTTGCTGTATTACTATTCTAGATTAGTCTACTTGAGGTACAATTTCACAGTATCATCAAAGTCCTACTCCAATATTTGGATCCCAAATGACAAAATTAACGGCTTTAGTTAACACCCCAATGATGTAGGCTTAATTTTATGGTTCACCTATTTTTGCTATTTACTTTCCTGAGCTTGTGCTAAGCTGAAAAAACTGTAAGAGAGCAGAGTCCAATTGCCCATGAAAGCAAATGCCGCCTTTCTTGCAAAAGGAAAGTCTAGATTCTCCTAAGATGGCACCTGAAAGGGCTCTCCACAGGGGGAAGGAGGAAATGTAGCCTATACAGCTCCTACACTTCTGCTAAGTAATGCTTCAGTCAAACTGGCTTCGTCCCTGGAATGTTCCAGCTTGAAAGAGGAGCTGAGACCCTTCTCTCAGTAGCCTATGGCACTGCTGGTTGAAGACCAGAACATTTAATTAATTATCAACTTGAATTTTCCTGTATATATTATATAAGGAATATCTAAAAATTCTCCTTCCTTGGTCTGTGGCCCCCAGCTACCCTGTCCTTGTTCCCAGAGATGACCAGTGTAACTTGAGTTTTTTTACATCTTTCCCGAGAAATTTTAAGCTTTTTATAATCATATAATCTCTTTCCCCCTTTTTTTATGGACATACTGTGGGTCATGTTCTGCAGGAACCTGGCCGCACAGCAGGAGGTGAGCAGCGGGCAAGTGAGGGAAGCTCCATCTGTATTTATAGCAGCTTCCCGTCACTTGCGTCACCACCTGAGCTCCACCTCCTGTCTGACCAGCAGCAGCATTAGATTCTGCATTATGGCCAGTTGTATAATTATGTCCTTATATATTACAATGTAATAATAATAGAAACAAAATGCACAATAAATACAATGCCTTTGAATCATCCCAAAACAATCTCCTCCCACCCCCAACCCCGGTCCATGGAAAAATTGTCTTCCGTGAAATTGGTCCTTGGTGCCAAAAGGGTTGGGGACCGCTGCTCTCACACACAGATTTCTTCATTCTTTTTTGATGATCACATAATGACCACTTGAATGGCAGTACCATAATTTATTTGGGCAGTTTCCCAATGATAGGCGTTGGGTTGTTTCTAATCTTTTTTTACTACCAAAATGCTTCAGTGAAAACAATGAATAACTTTTTTACACATGTGTGGGTATATCTGTGGGACAACTTTCTAAAAATTGCTGGGTCAAAAGGTACGTGCATTTTTAATATTAACTCATAGTGCCACATTTATACCGTTAATATTTCAGTTTACAATCTCCCCCCCAGAAGTAATGAATGCACTTAAATAAGAGTTTACAAAAGGCTCTGCCATCATGTAAGGACATCCACCAGTGACCTGAAGTTAGATAACATGGTTCATGAGCTATGGCTTACTCTTCTTTAGTTTGTGGTCTATTAGAGGAATGCTTTTCTTCCTAGCCCTGAACTGGCTTTCACAGAGCAGAAACGATTTCAATGATGTAGGGTAGTTGTTTTTTACCCCCTTGCCTACCTCATACACTTCTACCTACCTGACATAAGGATGCTTAAAGAAATGCTCAAGGAATAGAAAGCTACTGAGACCTTTAGCATACTATTTTTCCTATCTCCGTCCTCCCAACCCGGGCATCTGGCCTGATCAGAACTGATGCCAGAGGCTGACCACAAGGAGTGAGTGGTTAGCAAAAATATTGAGGAGACCAAGGAGCCATAAAAAAGGTGGAAAAGAGGCCGGGCATGATGGCTCATGCTTGTAATCCTAGCACTCTGGGAGGCCAAGGCTGGAGGATCACTTGAGCTCAGGAGTTTAAGACCAGCCTGAGCAAGAGCAAGATCCCGACTCTACTAAAAATCGAAAAATTAACTGGATGTCGTGGCATGTGCCTGTAGTCCCAGCTACTCCAGAGGCTGAGTCAGGAGGATCACTTGAGCCCAGGAGTTTGAGGTTGCTGTGAGCTAGGCTAATGCCACGGCACTCTAGCCCGGGTGATAGAGTGAGACTCTGTCAAAAAAAAAAAAAAAAAAAAAAAAAAGTGGAAAAGAAAGAAAAAACAGAGGTAAGAGATTTCTGTACTTCTAGGAGAGGGGAGACTAGAGGGGGCCCCCAGAGAATGCTGCAGGTGGCCTTATTTACTCTCCTGGTTGACTGTGGTTTTTGTAGGATGTAAAGAACGATTCAGATTAAGACAGTCACTGTTATTCTATGGGAACTTAAAGTTTGAGGACATTTTCTTTTGCCCCCAATCCTCTAATTTTCTTAAATACTGGTAAAATCCCAATACATCAAATGTTACACATACTACAATGAAAAAATACTAAACAAAACTATTTGTAATAAAAGATTATGTGGCAATGTTTGCTATGTGTGCATCATATTCTATTTCCTTTTCTTCTTGGGCCAGAGGTAGATTCCATTTTTCTGCTTTCCTTGCTATTTGGTGGGGTCCTATGACTATCCTCTAAGGAATGTAAGCAGAAGTGATGTGTACCACTTTTAGGCCTGACCTCTAACAAAATCCCCAGGCAATCACTCCAGATTTCTTTCTTTCTGTCTTTTTTTTTGTACACCTAGAGGCAAAAAACTCCATGGTCCTAGGTGATGACGAAGCCAGAATACAGAATGAGACTGGGTCCCTGACTTCTGCTTGGAGGAGAGTTACTTAGGAGGGCTTGTTTTATGTCCTCATTAACTGGATGTTAGTTCTTTCCTCGGATTGACTTCCGCTGACAGGTTGCTATAACATCCAGGTGCTTACATGCCTCTGGGTAAGAAGGCATGAAAGCAGGTATAGGATTCAATTCCACTCTACAGGTTTCCCCAAACAATCATACTTTTAATTAGCAAAAAGGGTCAGGTAATTTTTTTGAAACCTCTTGAAATAAAAACCAAAATAGATGTTTACTCTGAATGCTGGAATATACTTCTGAGTGAATTAAACTCTGTACTGGGGGCTCTAGCCTCTAGACCCCAAGGGGCACAGGTGAAGTGTGTGTTGACTACGTGAACAGCTTGACCTGTGGCGTGGGAAGGGAAGAGCAGAAAAGGGAGGGTTGAACGGGGTGGAATGGGTGAGGGAAGACCAAGGCTTGTAGGCGGCATCAGTATGTCAGGGCCAGTGTTATCTGCTTTCCATGTATTGTCTCACTTAGCAATCAAATGGGACAGATGCCAGCGTCCCTTTACAGACAAGGACACTCAGGCTCGGAGACACTTCGCTGACTCAAAATATGAACAGAGTGAATGGTGGATGAAAATAAGGTGGAGAGGAACATCTCCAAGAGTGCAGAAAGATTAGAAGGAGGAAGGAAAGGCAGAGAAGATAAGGGAGGGGAGAGGGGAACAGCGGTGGGGACGGAACGTGGCTCTACGTGGCACCTCAGCGCTAGCTACTGACCCCGCCTTCCTCTGAAGATGCTTGCTCTGTACCAATGCAACCCAAGGAAATTGCTTCAGCTGGTTTTTATTCCCCAGGACACTTTGTCCCTTAAAGACTCATTCAATTAAGGAGCTCTAAAAGGATTGCATTAACTGGAGAATCCAGTCTTCTTTTATTTCTCATCACCAAAATGACAAGGACAGAATCAAGCACCATTAGTGCTGATATTTCAGCTCATGTAAGTCTTCATTAGAGCCCTGTAATGTAACCATTTAAGGAGACATCAGCTTTTGGGAAAAACACTCTGTGAAAGCAAACTTAATGAAGTCCATTTCTACATAATCTGAAAGCAGAAATGTCTTTTGTGATTGAATTTCCAATTCCAACCTATTGACTAATGTCAGATTATTATGTGTCACAGTGAGCTGAACAAGCACATACTTTGCTCTGCCTTGGAATCTGGGTATTCTCAAAGGATTAAGATGGCAAAAGCAGGGAGGGATGATATTAAATTTAATTTCTGCTTAAGTAGAAGAAAAGTGCAGTACTCTTGTTCTTTGCCAATAATTCTGATTTTTAGAGATACATGCAGTTCCTAGTATTTGCTTGTGTTTGTTCCCCAAAGAGGTGGCATTGAGGTGATTAGGCTTCCGCACTGCAGCTTAAGACCCGACACCCTCCAGCGGTTTCCTATTGAATAGAACCTCAACTTCTTGCCTTGACCTGCAAGGCTTTGAATGATCTGGCTACTTCCTACCTACCACATGTCCAACCTCTTCTCCAATCTGTCTCCTGAACTCCCTGTACTCCACCATGGAGGGTTCCTTTCAGTTCCCTGAATGTGTCCACCTCTTTCCCATCTCGCGCCCTTTGTGCTTGTTCCTCTCTCAGACTGAAAGGCATCTCCTGAGGTTCTTTGCATCACTGACTCCTCCTTCAGGTCTCAGACTGGATGCCATTTCTTCAGAGAGGTGTTATCTGGCCACTCTAGGGAAGGTAGGGCCCTATGTTTCCACATCCACTTCCTCTCTATCACATCCTTCTGTTACATTTTTTTAAAAAATTCTTTCTGGTGCTGAGTTCTGTTAATTTTTCCATGGCACTTATCATAATATGAATTTATTTTAATGCATTTACTGTTTTGCTCCAAGTTTACATTGAGAAAAGAGAAGGTCTAGTGGGTTCCTTGGTGTGTAATGAGAACTCTTTGAATAAATAAATTGTATCTGCTTGGCTCAAGATGAGCCCCGGAGCCCAGTGCAGTGCCTGGCACATTATAGAGGTTCGAAAACTACTTGTTGAAAGATTGAATAAATAAAACTGCAGTTGAGAGGCTGGGTGTGGTGGCGTACACCTGTAATCCTAGCACTTTGGGAGGTCGAAGTGGGAGGATCACTTGAGCCCAGGAATTCAAAACCATCCTGGGCAACAAAGAAAGATCCCATCTGTACAAAATAATTAAAAAAAATTAGCAGGGCATGTTGGTGTGTGCTTAGAGTCCTAGCTACTGAGGAGGTGGAGGTGGGAGGATCACTTGAGGCCAGGAGTTCAAGGCTGCAGTGAGCTATGATCACACCACTGCACTCCAGCCTGGGAAATGGAGCAAGACCCAAAAAACCCCCCAAAACAAAAAACACTGCAAATAAGATCATTGCTCTTTGTGAACTTGGAGGATCTTAGAGGAAGAGAGAGGTGCCGCAAGACTGAAAATGAGCAATCCACATAAAAATTTTCAAAAAGTGGTTGTAAGTAGATTTCACAAATCATAAATTGGTAAATTTAGTGGAAATTCCAGGTAAGATGCCATGGTACAATTTATAACATCTTATAAAAAACCAGTGGTGATCTTTATGAAACAAGATGAATTTTCAAAGAACACCTCAGATCAGAAAAACTTTCGTTTTTCATAAAATTAATACATTAGACTGCACCAGAGAGACTAGGAAATTGTGGAATCTGGGGTTCAGAATGGCACCCTACCTAAAGTAGTGCATCATCCCAATTCTGAGGAAGCATTTGGGGCCTGACTGATGTGAAAAATGTGATGATTTGGCAATAATCAGTTGCCCTATTCAATAATTTGTAGCTTCTGGATAAAAACATGTTTGCATACCTGCAGATCACATGAGTCTGAGAAGAATAATCAATAAGTTGGTTTTAAAAAAATCAAATTAAAAATGACATCATCAGATTGACATGATTGGCTGAATCTAACAAAATTAGAGTCAATATAAGTGCCTGAAGCAGAGTTTAATAAACCCATTAAACAGGTGCAGGATTGGGAGATTTTACTAAACAGTGGTGTTTGGTGGGGGTAAAGGTGGGGCAGTGGGTGACAACCTTATGGCCCTAGGTTACGGAGGACGTAATGGGAATGAACAGGGTGGTATGATTGCCATAAAAGCTAGTGCGAGTCCTGTTTACAAAGCAGTCAGGGAGCTCAGGATGTCGTAGGTGTAGTTAGGGTTCAGTGTGTAGTAATGGAAGTCATGCTAAAGTCCCCAGAGTACAGACAGACCAATTCTGTCTAGTAGATTCATCATAATAAATGCTCAATAATTACATATTGAGTGATTTTTTTTTTAATGAGACACAATTGGACTTGGGCCTTGAAGAATGAGAAAACATATCTGGTATTAAAGATGATGCTCACATTGTGTTAATACGTGAAGAGCTCCCAAATCACACAAGGATGAAAGAGCAGGGGCAATCTTTGAATAGGAGCAAAAAAGGGACACCAGCTGTGAAAATGGGAGTAGTGAGAGATGGGGCTGATGATCTGGGTGGGGTCAATGGAAGAGCACATATGTCAGGCTGATCCTTTATTCTATTTCAAGATTTTAAACAGGACGATAAAACAACGCTCAGATTTGTTGTTTTAGAATTATAATATTGAAAGCAGAGTTTTGGGGGAAAGGTGGAGGGACTGAGCTGCAGCAGGAGGCAATTTAATTAAGGGATGGCGAGAGCCAACTAATGCAGCGGCAGTGGGGCTGGAGAGGAGACGCCGAGAGACGATGAAGCTTAAATTATTTAGACACAGGTAGAGAACGAAGGGCAGGAACAGAATACATACTAGCCTGCAGAGTATATTCATAGCCACGATTAGATTATAGGAAAATTGCTATCATTTCCGTTTGTCCAACTGGGCGTGGCAATTCCAATGTCCACCCAAGGGAAAAGGCAACAGTATTAGCAATTTAAACTTTTTTTTCTTTCTTTCAAATTACAGTTCATGCTTTTATCAGCAATTTAATTTTTTCTTTGTTTATTTTGCTCCTAAGCAGATAGGTGCTCTGAAACTGTATTTCGATCTTTGACAAATGGAAACAGGGCAAAACATTTATAATTTTTTATGTTGTGCTTTCATCTCTAAGGGTAGGATTTGGGAGACATCATTGAATCAAGCCTCCTTTTCTTTTAATGAATGTAGTTTTATAATTACATAAACATTCAAAAATAGTACATAAAGTTCTCATATAACTTAACACCCCCCACCAACTTTTTTTTTCTTTTTTCTCCGCAGTGACCCCACTATGAGGTGCTAGCATTTGCTTCAAGATGAATTTCGTTCACTGTTTTTGGTGAAGTGTGATCTTGGGATGGACTCCCGGTGCAGATGGTTCAGGTCAGATGTTAAATGTTCTATTAAATAATGTAAACAACACAATATTCTCTTGAATACTCTCTGTGGAGATTGCAGTACTCTGAAGTTAAGAGGATTTTACTTCCTGATTGTGTTGGGATGGAGGCGACCTGACCAGGAGGCTGTGAAGAAATCACAAGTGGGCAGGTCTCTTTGGGAGGAAGAGGAGAGAGGAGCTGGGGGAAACCGGTCTGGGAAGGTGAACTCAGAATGACTAGGCTCCCTGGTGCCCAAGACCTATTTTAGGCTTCCTTTTCTGTGGTATAATCCCCACATTTATCAATCAAACTGTAGTAAAATTTGCTAGTTGCAAAGGTTTGTTTCAGCTTGGCTTGGGAAATCAAAAGAGAGCTCCTGCTTCTGCGAATGGCAGCTGGAGTGAGCCGCAGTGGCCAGAGGTGGTTAGGACAGTCCCAGGCGTGGCAGAGACACCAGAGAGTCCGTCTGCCGTGAGCCATGGCAAGTCCCCCCAGGTGCACTCGCAGAGCATCTAGACATTCTCCAGGGTTGCTTGGAAATTCTTGGCGGAGGGTTTGGGTTTCCTATAGTCACACAGTCTGAAACTTTTATTGGTGAAAAGGGGATAACCCTTTGAAACCTGAAGAAAGCAGGGACAGTTGAGATGCATGTGTGTTCCAAGTGTACTGTGATAAATACATACTACAGCGAGGAAAAACAGCAAAAGCAGTAGTCATTGTCTACTTCAACGTACATTTTTATTCATAGTTGAAAAGAATAGTCTATTACTGCTAACTTATTGTAAATTTACCCAGAATCAAAGGGTTCAGAGAGACATAAAAAATGTATGTAGTTTCTATTAAATAACACTTTCTGGTCACTTTAGAATATGAGCATAAGGTACAGGTATTATACACACAAAAAATGTAAAAAATAATTGTGAAAACAAGTCTTGTTACCAGTTTGTAGAAGAAAAAAGACATTCATTTTTTTCACAGGCTACCAACATCATACGGAATAGTTCCATGACAGGATTCGACTTTGTCAATTGATTCATCTGGTAGCTCAAACGTCTGTAGAAAAGAAGTTAATATACAATGAAGTCACTACACAGTGTTATGGGACAGTAGAAATTCATATTGGTACAAAATACCATTCAAGATTTTTACATCGAGTTCCAGTGTCGATGTTGAGAGACATCTTGGTTGGCAAGCAGTCTAAGAATTATTGAAGGTTGAAAGACTTTTCAATAAACGATTTCTGCTGGTAAAAATCTTAAAGGTTAAAAACATGTAGAAATAGACAAAAGGTATAATGTCCTTGTCCTTCTGTACTCTTACCAGCAATCCTTGCCTTTGAAATGTAATGACATGCTTTAGGTACTTCCAGTATTTTCCACAAGATGGCAGAGTCGGCATTACAAACGTGAAAGCAAACTTTTATTCTGCTGGACACAGCAATGCAAAGAGGCTTAGAGTCATTCTCATCATTTGAATATTACTATCAAGCTTTTGATAATAATAAAAACAATAATATCCAGTTTTTAAGACACATTAATAAAGAAACAATTATGGGTTTACCTGCAATTATGCCATAGTTACATGACATTGTTTTTGCTCCTTTAGCGAGTTCCCTTACTTTTAGTTGTCTGTTCTGTGTAGTTTTGTTTAAACACTAACTGATCAAACTCATCCCTACGGCACCACAGAGGTAACAAGAAAATGTCTATTGGTCTCGCTGAAGCAGGTAGCAGCCATAATTGTTTTTGATTGTTAGGAGCTGTAGACTTGCTGTCTTGAATGCAACCCAAGAGGTCTTTCAGACTTGCTTTGGTTTGTTTAAAATGGGTGACTGTAGTTCTGGGATCTGTTACTCAGGTCCTGAGCAATAGGGCACTTATTTTGTCTGTCCATTTGCTCTTTCGTATAGAGTCATAACAAAAAATGTGGCACACATCTGCCCAGGTGAATGGGGACGTCTAGGGTTTAGTAGCACTTTAGTGTCATAGAGTGAACAGGTGTTGGTTGCAGAGACCAAATTGGAGGTGAGCAACTCATCAACCACTTGAAAGCTACGAGGGTTTTTGTTGTAAGTTTCTCAAAGAAAAGACGCGCATTTGATTTGTTTTTAACACTCCCCTAGCTTCTTGTGGAAAGCAGATGCTCACTGTTCCTTGAATGCACAGGGAGACAGAGGAAGGTTGCAAATGGCCCCTCCTTCCTCTTGGGTTGGGTGGGGCTCAGAATCTGGAAGGAAAGCCATGGCACCTCTCATCAGAGCTTGTGCAGAGTACAATCAGGCATTTGCTCAGGGTCTTGAGGGTTAATGCACCAGCACCTCTAGGTTCACCCTTGTGGACAGACTGTCTATTCTTATTTTGCTTTATATCTCTAGTGCCCCTACAGTACCTCACACATAGTGAGTGCTCAGTAGGGGTGTTTCGAAAGAAGGAAGCAGCAGCCATAAGTTGCCACCAGTGGATACCAGTACATGGTGTGGCTTGAAGGAAGTCATCTAATCTTGTCTTGCCCATGTAGCTGTCTTATCAGATGGTAGTATGGTAGCTACCTGCAGTGAAACTTCTAGATCAGTAGTATCTTCTGGGTTTTGCCAGTTTTACACACCAGAGAGCAAATCAGTGTTATCCGCAAAGGAGAAAGAAACATGTCTCAGTTTCATATAAGCTGCTAATATCAACACAGAGATCTCCTTTTACAGAGGGCTGACAAATCAAGAATGTGCCAGGAAGCAAGTTTATTTTGAATGTAGGCAAGATCTTGTGGTGAATTACTACTTTCCACGGAGAAAGCATACCACACTCATGCTTTCTGTAAACACCTCCCTTGCTGTGAAATATCCTAGGACTTTGATATCTTTGCACCTAAAAAGAATCAGGGCTTTCTGCTAAAAGAGACACTTTGGCAACTTCCAGGTGGAGGAAAATTTATCAAAGGGGAAAATTCCAGAGAACTAACATCAGGGCCCACAATCTTGAAAACCTATTCATTCTTTTCCCCCAGAGATAGCTTCTCACGGTACCACGGTTCCTATTCAGAACATGTATGATACATGTGTGTGGTATTACTGGTGCTTCGCCCTTTTAACCACTTTTGAAGAAGAGGCTTCTAAAATGTGATTTACATCAACCTAATCATTTAAGAAAACTGTAATGACCAGAGCGCCACCACATACTGGTGTGTGTAGGTTCTGCAGGAAACAGCAATGCTACATTGAAAGGGTGCCTATTCAAATTGTAGACACCAAAGATACATATGGTTATCAGAAAAAATTTTCCAGCAGGTGAAAGTAAAGCATCTAATTTAGATAAAAGTCAATAATTAACAGAATTTTAGGGCAGGTGAAAGGAAACTGTCTTTTGAAAGAGATACCTATTTTTAATTCACACAAATAAATTTTTTTTATTGATAATCTGAATTCATCATAATATGAATAAAATCCTGTTTTGTGAAGCAATACAGTCAGTGTTGCCCACAGGCTCTTGCCTTAATTATCTTCATACAACTGTGGTTTAGATTTTTATATTAGTTTTCTATCTCTGTTCTTTTAGTTAGAGATAGTATATTTAATTACTGTCAATAGTTCTGCTATTTTATATAATATCTGCCTTTCTCATTTTCTGCTTCTAATCTGTTATGTGCCTGAAAATTATTTCATTAAGATAACTAGAATTGTGTATCAGTTCAGAGTAGGCAGGATTTAAACAAAGGATTACAGAACTTTCCTATGAATAAAACTCAAGAGTTTAAGAGTATGGATTTTTACAAAATCTATTGGGATAGTCAGAGACCTTTTCTGTTTGTTTTCTGGTTCTCAGAAACAGAAATCTATCTTGTGGATAGATGAGGGTTGCCAGGTAGCAGAGTTCTTGTTATGCATGAGGTCTCAGAAATATTTGAAAAGTAAGCACAACTGAGAAGACCATTTTTGTCTTGTTTTACCTCCAATGGCAGAAATTCCTTAGTGTTTCCAGATCAGAAGTTCTCAGTGGGAGTGCTCACCTGTAAGTTATCACCACAGGATGAGAAATAGCTTTGTTATTCTGTGTCAGGCATTTTGCTTTAGGAACTGAAGTGGATATTAATTCTTTTCACTTCAGATTTTCCCCTACAGTTGCAAAAGTATTTTGAAGTGTTAACACCCAAATTTCCTTTGAATTATACAGGAAGAAAATTGGAATATCTATGTCTTTCAAAGAAAATTAGACATATTCTTATTACAATTATCACTGATACTAATAAGACTCTGGCCTTCTAGCAGCATCTGTCATATGACATCATAGATTTGTAGGGAAACTTTAATAAAAACTCTCCATTTTCTTAAAGACTGTAATTATTATATGGTACCATATTTATAGATATGGAAAAGAACAGCTCAGGCAGAAAAAAATCAAGGAAGTTTGGTGGCCACAAGCCCTATAACAAACAAGGGAAGAATAAAAGAGGACCAGGAGTTTGTCTTCTCAACTCCACCCTGAAACCACTACCCAAGCTTCCTTTTTAAAAAAGTTTAATGCAACCAATGCAACCAGAGCTCAGAGACTCCAGAGCAAAGGCTCTGCAGGCTTCGGAGCAAAAAGAGAGCCTTCCAGAGGGCCAAGCGATCTCAATTTCTGGAGAATTCTAGATAATTTGGGTTCCATAATCAATGGCCTTTCTCTGAGATGTTAAAAAGTCTAACACCAATCAACTGATTTTTTAAGATGCACCACGCTAAACAAGTGCTTTAAAAATAATAAATGGAATTAGTAAGCTTTGCTTGTCCTATAGAAACAAGTTAAGTATGCCACACTAATTGCCCAAAAGGCCATTCTCGAAGGATATTTAACTTGGTACTCAATATATTATATTTTGCCTAAAAATGTCATGCACAGAGAACAATTTTTCTTGTTTAGAGACATGGCAAAAATTAAAAGCTATAGAAGAACATAAATAAATATTAATAAATTAGTTGACTAAGTGGGTTAAATATGATGATTTACAATAACAAAAACCCTAGACAATGCAAAGAAAAGACTGCATGACATAAAGTGCAAGTTATGATGAAGGAACCAGCAAGCTAATTAACATTTACATACGTAATGCTCTTATTTGTATTATCATTATCTGAATTCAGTGGGAATAATTGCAATGATTAGCCTCTTGGTTTCATATTAGATACGTGATCCCAGTAAACTATTTTGTAAAACTTCATTCAACAACTGCTATTCAAGGTTTAAAATCGATTTAAGAAGCCAGAAGGAGAAGAGAGTAATCCCCTTTAAAAAGAGGTATAAAAGAAATGAAGCTACATAAGGCAGTAATGTAATCAGGAACAAAATTTTTAGAAGGGACTGACATTCAGCGGTTAGTGAAAAACCATCAGGAATTTGTCTAGGGCACGTGTCAGTATGTTTAAACCAAGAGTAAAGAGAAAGGCGGCAGCCGGGACTGATCTGTTCTGTCTTTCAGTAAGCAAAGAATAGTTACCTGAGGTCTGAAATTTCTTATTTGCCCTGAGAAGACAAAAGCAAACATGGAAAACAGCAAAGAAAAGATAAGACAAGAGCCAAAGGCCCTCTGGAAGACGACATCTGATTCTCACACCGGAGTGGAGGGAAGGTGAAGAGGCAGTGAGCCAACAGCAGGTGTCTTTCTGTGGCTATCCTGCAGCCCTGACAACCGGGGCCACAACAGGCCCAGGCAAAAAAGGCATCACAGTGCGGTCAGCAGCAAAGGCCTGGGTTAGTCGGGACTTGTTACAGCTGATGGTCACCAAATGTAGAGGAAAGAAGACTGGACTGAGAACTTGCATAGCAGCCCTGATGGGACATGGGGTAAAAGCCACTGCAACTATCAGCCTCAGTCTCCTCATCTGTAAACTGGGCAAATGGAATTGCTGGGGTCCTTTCAAATGCTAACATTTTATCTTACAGAGAAATAACATATTGTACTAGACATTTTATTTCTTTTAACTTTCACGTCCTAAAATAATCATTTACTATTTATCATCTAAGAAAACAGGTCATATGGCACATTTTAACACTGCGATTGTTTTGAAAATGGTGTACTCAAGTGTCGAAGTTTGTGTGCAGATGTGTATGTACAACATGAATAAATCACCCAATCTTGTTTAAATCATCAGTGGCAACTGCCAGATCTGCAGGCACCAGGTGTTAGGAGAATATAACCAACATTTTTTCAGTGACTGAAATCGCTTTGTGGGATATTGTTTAATAAGTAGTATGTAGAAGATGTCTCTGTCTCTGTTTCTGTCTCTCTCTCTAGTGCACATACATGCAAACACGCACAAAAACAGCCTAGGAAGAGTGTATAATAAAATATAATCACAAAGAAGTTTTATACTTTTTCCTCAATTGTATTTTTTTCTTAGAGAATTTAAATATTCATTCTGCTCTAGCCAATATTATGTTCTTTTTTTTTTTTTTTTTTTTTTTTTGAGACAGAGTCTCACTCTCTTGCCTGGGGCGAGTGCCGTGGCGTCAGCCCAGCTCACAGCAACCTCAAACTCCTGGGCTCGAGCAATCCCACTGTCTCAGCCTCCCGAGTAGCTGGGACCACAGGCATGCGCCACCATGCCCGGCTGATTTTTTCTATATATATATTTTTAGCTGT